>JAFELO010000560.1:93535-160058 GCA_017140195.1 Eumaeus atala | reverse complement strand
GACGGACTGGATTTGCACGTGTTATGGTCTATAGATCATAGAGTAGGTATAGATAGGTATACAGCATATTAAAATGTATTGAAATAAAGTGTGAAAACATTATTAGTATCTACTTTCATTATTTTGTCTAAGGTTCCATCGATTCAAATTCATGAAATAAAACGATTTTAATCGGATTATTATCGCGTATATAATTTAAATCTTTCTATCCCGACGTCTCGATGTCCCTTCAGACATCGCGGTGACGGGGAGACTGAGGTGTTTGGCGTCTGAAGTAGTTAATTACAATTATGAAAACTACCGCCTACATACAATATTAATAAGGGCTCTATCAGTGTGATGGAGACGGGATTTCACTTTCATTATTTTCAGTCTATTGCTATTCCTGTCTAAACAGCTAATAATTATGAAAGTTGCTAATGTTACGGTCTACTTATTTCTGAAATCACGCAGACGAAGTCGCAGGCACCAGTCGCGGATTCGCGAAGCTCACCGTAAAAACAAACACCCGCCTGATGTGCAAACTATATCGTCTAGAAATGACAGATAGACTGTTACTAATCACACAATGGAGAATTTAAAATGCAAATCAACGCTGAAAATAGAGTTATATGCTTCAGTAGTGAATCTGTTTGTGGCGCCAGGCGCAGCAATAAACGGCTCAACATGCCTTCCGGGGAACTGGTTTCTTTTGTTTTTTCCGGACCTGAACGGAATTATGATGTGGAGTCGAAGAGAAGCCCAATACAGTGGCACGGGGGGACTTCGAACTGTCATTAGAGATTGAAAAGTGTCCACAGCACTTTGGTCTGACCCGGTACTCGAGTCTACGAAGTTTTCTTTTATCTTTCGATTTTTTTATAGCATAAGGGGACAAACAAGAAAGGGGAGCCTTTTGTCGACTACCGACGTGTATGGATACATGATTGTTACGCAGATGCGTTGTCTTCCTAGCACCCCCCCCCCCAAGGGCCAACGAATACGAACTATTCAACGGAATTCTAAAAGTTTTTCATACCTTAATATTTCAAAATGGTTATAGGAACCATCGACTATAGTACTTTTTTTGAGAAACCTTTTTAAACCAACTAAATATGACGTTGGTTCGTTCGGTTGGTATCGTGTTATTGTAGGAGAGCCGCGGGAAAATGCGTTATCTATACCTATATCTATACAAATATTATAAAGAGGAAAACATTTGTTTATTTTTGTGAAAACTGGAAATGCTGGACCGATTTAAAATGTTATTTTGCCTGTGGAATCCTATATCAACTGTAATTAACATAGACTACATAACGTTTTCTAAAATTCTGAAACTTCGATAATGTCCTCAAAGGTGTGAAAAAGATGTCAAGTTAAATCCTTGAAGCTTAGCTGCAGAAATTATTTTAAACTGGCCGTCCCAACTGAAGTTTTTCAATCATCAATAGAATTTGTTGCATTGTTAACGTCTTGTTAATGTTTACGAGGCCAAAATGAAAATTAATTTTAATACTTTCGATCTAGTAAGCCTAATATATAGTTTTTGTATTCTTGTGAGTGAATGAAATTTTGGCATATTTTGTAAAATATCTGAGCAAAGCCGGGACGCGCTGTTACTTTCGTATAATATTGGGACTTCTATAATAGACATCGCACACTTATGGTGCAGTGAGGCTAAATACAAAATAGTGTAATTGCTGCACCGAAATCGCCGCAACAATTTCTATGACTCAGCGTTATCATCATTATCAGCCCTTGTCGGTCCACTGCTGGACATATACCTCTTTCAATGAACGCCAAGACGACCGATCTCCTGCTACTCGGACCGGCTACTGCACCTCCGTGCAGTAGCAGCAACCGGTCCGTGATCTCCATCTCGGACCGTTACTGCAACGAGATCGTTATGAGGCATATTATGAAGCATTATTAACCTATATCCATAGATTTAGAAAAATACCAAGCTACACAGTGACCGTCTCAGAACCGTCCATATAAAAGATGTGCAACTATCAAATTATGACTTCACGTATGCACGTAAAAACAACTTAAACACATGCGCGTAAGGTCAGCATTTCAAATAAATATATTTTTATTTTGCACATATTTTAAATAGAATCTACATTGTTAAAATTATTCAAAATCATACACGTTAGGTTCACATTACAAAAAAAAATATGTTTATGCACAATCTTGGATTCTTCACTATGACAGTTAAGTATGAAATCGTGTATCTTGTATTTTTTGTAAATAAATGCCTTTATCATACAATTTTTTATACATCTTTGATAAGTGTAAGTACTTTGCATTTTGTTAAGATAAATATTTTATTATAATTAATTATTTCAAATATACAAATTTTAATATACAATAATAAAGTATTTTTATGAATTATTTGAAATAACAATATTATTTTAAATGTAATTAATTTATAATTAACTATTCCCATAATTGCTTTAATGTTGACACTTAGATTTATCTTCAAACACTGTGTTATGTTAGAATGTACAGACAGGACTACAACAATTTGTTATAACAACATCTACACCTGTTATTATGTTCTTGTGAATAAATGATTTATTGATAAAGCCTTACATGAACATGACACTCTCGCCAAGAGACAGCTATGCTGTCACTTCTCTTGAGATTTGTTAGTTTCCGCTGGCCCATATTAATGATTTATAGTACGCATAATAGATAAGACTATAGGGTTTGGAATCCTTTTTTATAATGTCGGCACACAATACACAATTACTCATAAAATAACATTATTCCAGTAATAAAGTGTTCTACAAACTGTTGATTGTTTAAACGCGCCAATCTTAGGAGCAACTGGCCCGATTTGAAAAATCCATTTTTCGAATAAGGAATATATTATGGCACTACGACTAATAAGACTTTAGTCATGCGGATGAAACTGCGGGGTGAAGCTAGCATAATATCTTAAATAATGGTCGCCACTGGATCCCTTAAATTATTGAGTTTAGTAGTTGGTACGCGGATCTTATTCCATTCGTATCTAGTGTGTCCTGACGTTTAAGTTATTAAGTTATGACCGAGGCGGTACAAACGCTTGTAGTGTGAACTGCGGGCCCTCCAGGCCTGTTTGTGTCATGCGACCCCCGTGAGATATGAGTCTGGCATACTCCTGTCCCTTATAATATGAGTTACGTCTAGGGTTGCCAAGTTGCTTTAAGCTTAAATTCAGATTTGAATAAACCAGGTGTGCATATAATCCCCACCATGGTTCAAGCCTTGTCGTGGCGGTGGGGCTCAGTAGTCTGGGGTGATCCGAGACACCTTGGGCGAAGCCAATTGAACCGAGGAGGAGGCGGCTCTTAGTACCCTTCCCATAAAAAGGGCCTAAACAGCAGGAGGAAGAAGTGCCGCTCTTTGTACCCCTCTCATAAGAAGAGGAGACACAAGAGCAAAAAGTGGAGGCGCTTTTGCGCACGCTGCAAGGAGCGAGGATGGGTACCTCACGCCATTGCAGTGTCCCAAAGCCGGTAAGGTTGTCCCGTGGTGCAGACAACCGCATCTGTGGAGGCAGCGTCGGTCCCTTCGGAGGCTGACTTGCCATCGAGTTGCCCTGATGTTTTGCTGTTCCGTGGCACCTCACGAAAGGCGGCACTGGTGGCACTCGCGGTGGTCTTTGTGGGTATTCGGCACTATATAATGTGCCACGAGCCCCATACGCCACTGGACCCCACCAAGGGCCAGTGAAAGCGCGTTAATGCGTTTCCCCGCGTCAACAAAAAAAAAGGTAAAAATATAATAGTCGATCAAACAGCAATTAATATAACCATGCAATCGGCTTCGGATCATGCGCACACCACAAAGAAATTAATCATAATTCATAAATAGAATAGAATAAAAAGAAATACACTTAGCATCACAACAAATCAAATACAGTAAGTACTTAGATAGGTATTCAGTAATTATGATCTGCACGGCAATGCGGTGTGAGAAGCATTTGTTGAGATATCATTAAAATACTAGCAGGACTCTGCGACTTTGCCCATATTCTTATCAGTAATTTATACTCGTAGCATGGTATAACCTTCTCCGATAAATGATTTATGTAACATTGGACGATTTACTCAAATGCACACTTAGACAAACATTTCTGATTTGTAATACTAAGTAAAGATCTCCACGCAATTTCAACATGCAATACGCGTGCAAAGTCACATGAAAATTCAAGAATTACAAAGTGTAACAAGTCAGTTAAGCTGTCACATGAATGTCTCGGCTCCCAGCTGCTGCCGACACTCTCCAGCACAAATATTAGAGGAGGCCGAATGCATTTTCACTATATAGTAACATAAAGCTGAATAGTTTATTTTTTGGACGCGCTAATAATATCAGGAACTGCTGGCTGGAATTGAAAAAAATATTTTTTCAATTCTAGTCAGCAGTTCCTGATATTGGTGATTGGTATAATGTTTTTTCCCCGTTTAACGAGAAGGGTTATGGACCATATTATTGGAGTTACGCGGAAGAAACCGCGGGGTGGTACTAGTCATTAAAATACTACCTTTTAAGAATTTTATTGCTAACATATATTGCATCGCGGCAGGACTGGGTCACCTTGACCGGGACCTCTCGCTCACAGAATACCGTCTAATGCGACAGCTGTTTCGTCCTCTAAGCTGAGCATTGGTATCTGGGCCAAGCTTGTCAAGACTAATACATTGAGCCCATATACGATGAGGTGGCTATAATTTATTATAGAGTTCTCATGGCTACCTTCATAGTTGTGGTCGAAGCGTAAGATCCTCAAGACGAGGAGACGATATTTTATTATAGAGTTATACAACGTGAATTTGATAAAAATCGGTCTTGGTATAGTAAAAAAAAAAACAACAAAAGGTAAAAAGTTTTACATATTCGGAATTTAAATCGATTGCTGAATACACTCTGTGATTTTGTACAGTATCTTACAAGACACCATGTATCGAAATCGGCTCGAAGTTTCTATAATATTGTATTGTCATTCGAATTACAAAAATGTACCAAATTTCAACTCATATATGATACTGAAAAGTGATTCAAATTTCAATCAAATTAAATTTATTTTAAATGTACTAATGGCCCCAAACTAAGCTAATCTTGTATCTTGGGCCGCCATATTAGAATTCAGCGTACAGCATACATAATTTCTTATTACAAAATTTGATCCTGATAAAAAATTTAAGTTAATAATAGTATATAGGTATATATTCATTATATAACTTTATTACATAAAATGTACAATAATAATATAATTGTGAACTGGATTTGAAAACTAATTGAAAGTTTGTCTCAACATTGAGGTTCGAAAAATAGAAGCAGTCATATGGACTGCCGTCACTGACGGACAGGTGAGAACCGAAATCTTCTTTTTTAAATTAACTTATTTAAGGTCACTGAAGCAACTAGGTTCATTAGCGACCACTTCATATGATTCTTATGTGAAATTATAAAAATTAATTAGTTTTAAGAATTTTACAGTTGCTTCAGTGTTATTTAAGCAATCTTTTAAACATTTCAGTAAATCTACTTTTAACCTTTCGCTTTTGTACAATCAATAGATATTTAGCTGATGAATCACAATTACTCAAAGTGCATTTCTTGTGTGTCCATTCTTGGTCTATTTAAATCTACCGGGTCTTGCCTGTTAATAAATTGTAAATTATTTTTTCCAAAAACTGACTTTTTAATTTCGTGTACTACTATTATTATTTACGTTACAAAAGCTGTTCCACGTGGTCCTAAATATGAAGTTCATGTGTTTTCTAACATCTCCTGTGCTAGAAGTATTGCAATTGCAGTAATGTAACTTCGCAACATTTAAACTTTTTAGCTTGCGCATCTGCACTTTCGTTACTTGAGATGCCTTGGTGGCTAGGTATCCACACTAATTCTATAATACAGCCACCCTGTGTTAGGTCTCGTACAGTATTTCTAATTAAGTTCATTAACGGGTCTGAATTTCGCAAGGCATTCATATCAGGCCAAGGGAGATGACGTAGAATCAGAAAAAATCAAGCATTTTGTGTAACTCGGACAATCTTTTATAATCTCTTAACTCATCTCACTAACACTGAAATCCTTATTGTTCTATGCCACATAAGTAATGAATAAACTTTCCAAAATTTTTGTTCATCTAAAAATACTCAACACACCGAAAGGATTTCCACTCACATCATACGTCATTATTAATCGTAATGCGTGACGATGACGCGAGCTTAATTATTATTGATCCCCGAAAGTGTGCTCCACGCACCCAAAGAAGTTTCCACTTCAAATAACAGTTTAGGTACGGAAGTATTCATCTTGTTTTATTCGTTTAAATTCGGCACTTCGCTCTGTTCGGCTTCATTCGATTTCGTGTTGCTTCAGTGGGTGTCGGTATTAGTCGGATTTATTCGCCTTCCTTCACGGTTGTTACTTCGTATCCCGATTTCCAATGTATCAAATACTAACCGGATGAAAACGTGCGGCGCCCCTAGTTGTGAAATACTTCAATCTTCCTTTTTGTATAGTATAAATCCACAAGTCGGAGTTTTTTCATGACAACCTATTAATTCCATAACTATCAAAATCATAGTCCTTTGCTCGAGTGGGCCTTTAGATACTCTCAATGCGTACGAAATGCTAAAGCATAGCTGCTACTGTAACATAAAATTTGAGTGGCACCTCCTTTGTGGTGACCCTACTAGGCAATACAACATGGCACTTTATTATATACTTCAGTTCACTAGCTTTAGCACTGTATGTTTATAGTTTACTGAGAAAACTTCCATCGTACGTCTTACCATCCATGCTTTCGCCATCGAAACCTTAATAGTGTTTTATTATTTTCAGTCTCTCCATCAAACTACCCAGTGCCCTCCCAGCGCTCCACAATGTACCGGAGTATTCAAGTACTTCAATATTTTAAAGTTTGTCGTTGCTTGTAACTGCCAAGCCTAAATACTGTTTAGAAATACATTTCAAAATGGCCGACCGCCATCGCACATTATAGACATGCTTGAGATGAGGACAAAAGACTCAGTGCAACCATTGGCCAGTTAAAATGAACTGGTCTATCGTCAAATTTACATTCGTAAGAGGAATTTCAATGCCTCGTTGCAGCTTTAGAAGGTGTTCGCACCTCTCTCTCTCTCTCTTGCCCCTGCAATAATATACGAAACTTTATTCTCCTTATTTCAATCCTCACTAACTTATATCCCCATTTCAACTTCCTTTAGTCTCGATTCCGACAACCGAAAGAGGAGGAAATGGGAGGGCGACGAATCGGCATAGTAATCATGCCCAGGAAGGGTGTCGGCAGTTATAGAAAGGATCTGATTGCTTGTTTGCCCCCTTATAATATAAAAAGGACAAAACTAAACAAGTTTTAATTTAACGGGATCTAAGCATGTCTTTTCTTTCTTTTTTTTATACTAAATTCTTAACGAAGTCATAATGCAGAGAACTAAAGTATCCAATATCATGCGACGAATAGAGTTGCTGAAGTGGCAATGGGCTGGTCACACACTCAACAGAACAGAGGGCAGATGGAGTAGTAAGGTTCCGGAGTGGAGGCCGCGTTTAGGAAAACGAAGTGTTGGTCGAACGTTCACCAGGTGGGAAGATGATCTCGGCGTAGTAGCCGGTTCGGGATGGATGCAAGTACCCGTAGGTCGGTCGTCTTGGCGTTCATTGAGAGAGGCCTATGCCCAGTATTGGACCGATAAGGGCTGACAATGATGATGTTGATAAAGTATGTTTA
The DNA here is from genome assembly GCA_017140195.1 of Eumaeus atala. Classification (NCBI taxonomy): domain Eukaryota; kingdom Metazoa; phylum Arthropoda; class Insecta; order Lepidoptera; family Lycaenidae; genus Eumaeus; species Eumaeus atala. The sequence goes on along the minus strand of JAFELO010000560.1, from coordinate 152,320 downwards.
CTCGAACGATAAATAAAAATTAATTGGTAGGAGCTGCATCGCGGCGCGAGGGTGCCATTTTCATTTCACAGTGATTAAGCCACTAACTTTTACCACAAACTGCCTTAAGCAATACTTTTTGTAGTTTACTCGATATGAAACGATTTAAGGCGCGCGGTTTGAAAGAAGAGTGAAAGCGTGTGAAACCGTTTCGCTGAGTGTAACGCATTAGCGGATTTGACTTCAGAATCATGTACAGTCTAAAGTTTAAAGCTTCCGTTTCAGTGTATCGGAATTAAAGGTAGCGTTAATTGTTTATTATCACATAAAGTAAAATTTAAAGTAGTAGTGTATTAGTCAAATAGTTTATTATAAGATTGCGTATAGTGTGCGATTGGTGCTATTGTCCGATTTCTTGAAGAGCACTCGTCTCGCGAGTGATATATTTTTAATATCCCAAGTGCTGCGAATATTAGGCGGGCATCGTTGACTCCCTCTTCCGTTTACTTAATATTAGGCGGGCATCGTTGACTCCCTCTTCCGTTTACTTAATATTAGGCGGGCATCGTTGACTCCCTCTTCCGTTTACGCGGAGGGGGGGGGGGGCATTGTTGCTCGGCAGCGAAATTTGACTTGCGCGACTTCTCACTTGGACACTCTACTGGCGTGAGCCTGTGAGTTGACAGTTTGTTTGGTTGTTTGCACTGCACGGGCTACGAAACAACTGGGCCGGTTTAATAGTAATTATGCGGATGATCGTTGGCGTCGTTAGTCGTAAAAGGCTCCGATTGCTCATCTGCCCCCCTGTTCTATAAAGAAAAACACAAACAAAATACTATCACGAAAATAAAATTATCAATTTTTACATTTTTGTAAATCAATGAATTTTTGTCATATTTCCTGAAATATCCGTGTGACGCCGGGACTGACTGCTAGTATTAGATAATGCGATACGCGTTATAATGTGATTTCCCGCGTGATAACGCGTACTTATTTTTTTAAACAGTTAGCAGTTTTTACCCTTCTTCGTTATGTCGTTCCGAATGTTTAAAATTTTGAAGGTGATTATTAAGGGAAGTTATCCTTCACACATACAACATATATATGCATACTGAGTGATGAGATTTTTTTCAGGTGGAGAGATAGCCGTGTGGGGCTGTTTTCTAAATAGTATGGATGAAGTTTTTATCGATTATGCTAATATCTCTTGTAAAAAGGGGGGCTAAAGAGCAGGTGGAGGATTGCTCTTTGTAACGTTCTTATAAGAAGGGGGGATAAAACGGCAACAGGAAGTGGGGCTTTTACGCACGGGGCAAGAGGCGAGGAAGTATGATGATGAACCCATTGCACTGTACCAAAGTTGGTGGGGTTCTCCTGTAGTGCGGGACAACCCCATCTTTCTAGGTGCCCTGATGATTTGTTCTTCCGGGGCATCCCACCAAAGGGGGCACTGATGGCACTCGTAGTAGTTTTTGTGGGTATTCGGCACTATCATGTGCCGCGAGTCCCACACACCACTGGACCCCACCCAGGGCCAGCGAAGGCGCGTAAACGCGTTTCCCTGCGTCAACAAAGAGGGAAAAAGGAAAAGGCGGGATTCGATTCCGCGGCCTAATCGCCACGTTACCGACTTAGCCAACCGGTCGTCTAAACCTTTATACACCCTTTATAGTTCTGTCGGAATCGCTCTTGGCCGGTTTTTTTCCTGTCAAATTAATGCAATTTGCGTTTTAATTCCTTCAGTCATTCAAAAATTATTCAAGGCTTACATATGCTATAAGGTAAGAGGTATCGATCCCGCAGAACGCAGATATGACACTATTTGTAAAAGCTAATTTAACTATTATTATCATGGCTAGGGGGACAGAGTTCCCTTCTCCCCCGACTCCAACGTCTGGGGTAACTCGCGCGCGGTGGTTGAAATGGCCTCGGCGTGACGCCGACGTGAACTTTTGGCCCACGGTGAAGACTATGACTTATGAAACTATTCCCTACTCTGACGGTGCCGTTGGAACTGTTCGTAGTCGGACATCTGTGCTGTTGTCTGACTTGCTGAGTGTCCGTCTGGGTTGTAGCGTATGTTGCGCATCTATCCCCGGGGACGTCTGTGTGCCCCTACACCGGCATGCATTTTCATGTCTGACAGCATGTGTGCTGAAAGTGTTCAACAGCAGTCGTGATGCGTTCGTATTCGTCCGGCAGGACGTGCCTGAGACGACGGTCGATGATTTTATGGAATAGTTTGGATCATTGTCCACTTCTCTTGTAACGAGAGGATTGGGATGAGGTGGCACCTGATCGAGATGCTCAGTTGAGGTGTCTTTGAAGTGACCTCGGATAGAGCGCAATTCAAAGTCCTTGTGTAGGTCTAGATTGCGTACCACGTACTACGGACAGCCGATGGCTACACGTAGGAAGCGATTTTGTATTTCTGCAAAATCTCTATGTGAACTGGTCTAGCGTGAGCGAATAATACGCAGGAATATAACAGTATCGGGCGGATACAGATTTTGTAGAGCGTAAGCTTGCTTCTAATGGACATCTTACCTTTAGCATTTATTAGGTATTCAAGCGTGTGTGAAGACGTACCATGCTTTGTTACTGACTTTGGTCATAACCAATAAAACAAAAAGAGCTCATATGCTCATTGATGGTGAGAGCACGATCAAAAGTTGTTAACTAGTGTGAGTTACTGTTATCTTACGTACGTTACACCAAACTTGGTGTGCGACACCGGCTCACATTTGGCTGGTATTTTCGTTATTGTATCATAATTGGGCCGGCACGGACGGGGAGGTACCTCACGATCACATGACACCGGCGTAAAGCGAGAGCTATACGCGTTACGTGCAGCTTGTGAGTAACCGATGGTCCATTGGAGGGGAGGAGGGGATGAAGTCTACGGGTGTCGACAGTAATTTAAAGGCGACGATTTTTAGTTCGGCCCCTAGTTGGGTACTAGAAAAAAAACCTCTTTAAGCACTCCGCACCGGGGGTGGTCATGCAGATGTTTTGTGCATGTTGTTTCGCTCTTCTTTTCTCCTCCCCACCTATGAATGGCTACTCACGAATCACACGAATCGCTACAGCGTATCTTTCACTTTACGTCGGTGAAAGCAATGCAGAACTGCACAATCTCTTAACAAAAACTATGAAAGTAGAGGAAGTGAAATAAGGATGATAATTTCAAATATCGCATGCCAGCTTTAGCTGGCACCCTGCCAACAAACGAGCAGGCAATAAAGATCGCTCCAATAGAATCGAATTGTTGAAATATGGTAAACAGGGAAAGTTGCAGTGGATATTAAACCGTAAGAAATGTATGAGCGAGCAAACTAATCATACAGCCGTGTTTAAGGGGGATTTTTTAAGTAAATACGAACGAAGTCATTAGGCAGAGAACTAAGAAACTGAAGTGTCAATGAACTCCAAATCTTCATTACTGTTAGTCAGTTCCATAAGGGACCGACGCCTCCTCCACAGCAGGTTTGCCCCGCGCCAGAGTACAACTCCACCAAATTTGGCAGTGCATTGGTGTGAGGTTCTCATCTTCACCCCTTGCCCCGTGCGCTTTTCCGTGCGCAAAAGTGCCCTCTCCTCCTGCTTTTTAGCCCCCTTCTTCTAACAAGAGGGGTGTAAAGAGCATCTCCCTCGTTTCAATTTACTTCGCCTGGGCCTACCCCGGCCTACTGATCTCCACCGTTACGTGAAAGGCTTGAACCCTCCTAATTTGGCACACAGTAGTGTAAATATTGTTATGTTTAAGTCACTCTCGTTTCATAATCTGTCCGCAATATTTATGTTTACAATGCCCCAATATGTGAAACAACTCTTGTGTATCAATAACTTTACAACAACCGAATACATCATAATCGCAGTGGATATAGGCTCACAACATGACAAAGGGGGAGCGAGCAAAGAAATTCTTACACACTGAACAATCAATATCTTAAATAGCATATGGAAAGAAATATATCGAATAAAAATAATACACGTATTACGTAAACTGAGTTTGGTACGTACGGCTGAAGTCCGGTAAATTGAGCGAGCGAACCGGAGCGAGGTACCCCAGTAACATGATTACCGACCCTCGCGTAACAATATGCCGCAACTGCTGAGCAATTTTGTTTTCTACCGTTTCTTAATACGAAAAAATATAGGCCAAACGCGTGATTACTTTATTAACATTTAGAATGTAATTTAAATGATAATTGAGTAGGAGTGCTAAGTAGATTTAAATTTTGAATGTTTCGTAATTTTCACTAATTACGGATTTATATAAAATTTGGCACAGATATAGACCAGGATCTGGAATAATGTTTCTATTCCGAAAACTGCGGAAAGCAATCTTGATCCCTTTTGTGTTTTTGCGTACGAGAAAATTTTAAACGAATTAGTAGACCGGGGAGGTACCTCTCGCTCACATGACATCCACGCGAGGTGACAGCTGTTCATTCTGCGTAGTTTCGTGCGGTTTGTGAGTATCCGGATGTCCATGGAGGGGAGGAGGGAAGAAAGGCAATGCACCTGCAAGGCAATAATGCGGAAGTCTATAAACAACGGTAGTCGTCAAAGCGCTCTAAGAGGGGTAATTGATAAGTATACGAAACGACAAAGAAAAACTTTAGTAATCTATTCAAAACAATTTTATTTTTCAACGTAGTTTCCCTCGATGCATTTAGTCCAGCTCTTTTCCGATGCATCAGTTTGATAAAAACTTTTCTCTAAACCCTCAAAATACTCGCGTACGGCGACACTTTTTCATTCCCAAATGTTGGTGTAAAATGTTAACAACGCGTTCAGAGGAAATGCTTACAATCTCTGCTATCTGCCGCAACTTTAAGCGCCGATCATTCAAAACGATTTTTAGAATCTTTTTGATAATGTCCGGATTCGTAACTTCATTTGGACGGCCAGACCTGTTGGTGTCCTCACAGCTCTGTCTCCCGCATCTGAAATCGGTTACCCATTATCATCATCGGTAGTCCGATGAACTCGGTCGATCGGTAGACCAACCAGCCGCAGGTCCCTCCGAAAAACATAAAGATATTGTAATAAAGAAAAACATTTTTTTAAATTACAAATAACATTTATCACTTTTACAGTGTATTAGTTTAATACACAAATAAACACAATTAAGAATATAAAAAGCTTATTCGAAGTGGTCCGAGCTTTATGATGCGGCGCCGTGTCTGTGTCATTAAAGTGCTTAACTACCATCTCAATAATGCAATCTTGATACACTTGTGCCGATATTTTGACAAAAATATGGCTCTATCACTCCTTTAGAACTAACACCCCTGATGGTCTGATGACGGTCACCGAAGTGGGATAATTACTACGTTGCACTCTGTCGACTCTGTTGGGAAGCTTTGAGCAAAATTACGGTCATTTTGTTTGTAAAATGTTGTTCAGTTGTCAAGAAAATCTCATCCGTAGATGTAATTTTTCTGTGACCTCCCTACGGGTACCGCTTCAGTATTTCGATTTAACCACCCTATTCATTTCTAATTTATCAGTTACGAAATGACCAGTGTGTTTCTCATAGGCTACAAGTCCTAAGACATCACATAATTAAAATACGCGACATAGTTAGTAGGTGCTATCTTCATTTCCAGAGATGAATCAATATTTTGCTTTTGGACAGGACTGCTTTCGTATTCTTTCCTTTACTGCTTTGACCACCTTTTTCGTACCAATAGTACGAGGGCGGCCAGTTCTTTCTCTGTCATAAACAGAGGAAGTCTCATTGTACCTATTAATAGCCCGGTACACAAACATCTCACTAATACCAAGTTTTACAAATTGCATTTGGTCCCATACCTACTCGGTGTAATGCAATCACAGCGGCTCTGTTCTCTTTATACATTTTAACATCTCCAAACATTGTACAATGTATTGGCGCCAAAATGATAAAATACAGTAAACCATCGTATATAGATGACAGATTCCAAATTCAAATGTTATTATATTTAATTTTTAGTTGTAACAGTATTTGTGGCCAGACTAAGTGTTATAAAAATAGAACGCTGAAACGCTTATTTAATTTACATTTGAAATATATTATTTAAACACGACAATGAATATAACAAAGCGTTACCGTACAATGATGATGCTGATCAATGAGACCATATAGAATGGGAATTAAAAACAAAAACGTAATAACGCGCATTGTACGAGACTGAAGCGTAACTCAGCGCCTTTGTTTTACATGCTAATGTAAAAATGCTAACCGCCCTATTGTCTATGAGGGCTCCGCGGTTTCCTCCTTATATTACACTACTTGCGCTCTGCAGCTTCACCCGTGTAAGTATCAGGCTCTTAAGTTCTGACGTTATCTAAGATTCCACTAGTGAATGTTGAAGTGTCGCTAATATGTTTTAACTATCTGCATCGTAGTCTGGTGGTAAGCCACATACATGAGGTTCCGGGTTCGAATCCTGGATCTGGCCAAAACAAAAAGTGTTATTAGGTTTTTAAATTTCTCATAACAGTGCGACATCCCCGTGTCCCGGAGAGCACGTCAAGCCTTCGATCCTGCGCCTGATTTCTCTCCAGTCATGTCGGTTTGCTGCCCATGGATATAGAAGATGTCACGTGAGTATGCGCAGACACTAGTGGACTATAATATGTCCCGCGACTCTCTCTCAACAGAGGTGACCGCTGCAGTCAAAATTTAGCGGGAACGAAGTTAGTATTATATAACTACATTACATACATACGACAAGAAAACTCATTATAATATACTTGTTTTAGTAATAGGGTAGTGCCATGCTGCATTACAGCTGAATGATCCCGGCACGACCAGGGACCAGCCCGGTTGTGCCGGCACATTTTAGCTACCTCTCGGTAACATAATACCGCCGTGAAGTGACATTTTCGGTGTCGTGTTCCGTGTGGCTTGTTAGTAGCCGGTGGTATTGGAGAGAAGGGTGAAGGGGGCAACGCATCAGCATAGTAATTATGCGGATGTTCATGAGCATTTGTAGTCGCTGAAATGCACCAATTCTCGTTTGCCCCCTTTATTTACACTTCGTCCATACCAATCCTGATTTAGCCAATGAACTCTTTGATAGATGATATTTTCAAAACTATCATCAGAGAAAACACTATTCATTATTTAAATTAAAAGATGACAGTCCAGTGTTTTTAATAATTACTCATTGTTTCATTAAAAATAACAATTTATTTTAATGAAGAATTAAGTCGAGAGTCAATTATCTTTATCCATTCGACCGCTCATCAGTTTGTCCTCATTCGTCATTGTCTTGTGTTGTAGAGGCAAGAGTCGCATGCGGTATGATATGGAAGCTCATCCGCAGTCGTTGGCACGCAGCCAGCGCCAGGTGGCCTCCAGAGATAGGGATGTACCTGGCCACTGTCGATAAATATTGCTATAAAGATGAAGAGATTGTTTGAACGCGTAAATCTCAAGAACCACTAGTCGGAATTAAAAATTTATTTCAGTGTTGGATGCCCTATTCTTCTGTAAGCACACGCCGCGATGGGTATGTGAGAAGTACACGGATGAATCTGCGGTCTTAGTCATGATAATAAAATACTCGTATTCTTGATTAGATTTTGGCGAGGTCGGGGGGGGGGGGTTGATACATCCACCGCCCGATCTAAAATCCCGACGACCCCATAACGCCCTTTCATTAGTTTGCATAAGCAAAAAAGAAAAATTAGCACAGAACCAAAAAATGTTAAACCAGATCGCATTCACTTCCAGCTGCTCATATTTTAATATTTAAAAATGTCATAACAATAAAATGGTTTATATTAACTTTGTAGTGGGTTGTAAAAAAAGTAATCAAGGTAACATACGATACTAATAATATAAAGCTGAAGAGTTTGTTTGTTTGTTTGTTCAAACTTGGTAATCTCAGGATATACAGGCTTGGATTGAAAAAATATTTTTGTTTGAAATAGTACACATATAAATAGAGGAAGGTTATGTACCATACGGTCCTATTAGGTGAAGTAATAGAATATTGTCTAGAACCGTCCTCGATAAATGGACTATTCAACACAAAAGGAATATTTAAATTCGGGCCCTTACTTCCTGAGTTCAGCACCTTCAGGCAAACAAACAAACCCTTCAGCTTCATTTTATCAGTATTATAGATTGATAGAAGTTATGCAACATCATGAAGTGCTACTGATAAATTGTGTTTATTCGGGATATCGGAATACATCCATCCTATCTGCGGGAAAGGAGATGAGGCTGACCCTAGACCGTCGCCCGCCGTGTCCTGTAACCAATCAAGCTGTACTGGTCTTTTTTTTGTGGACGCGGGGAAAAGCATTTACGCGCCTTCACCGAGGCTGGGTGGGGTCTAGTGGTGTGTGGGGCTCGCGACACATTATAGAACCGAATACCCACAAAAACCGTCGCGAGTGCCATCCGTGCCGCCTTTGGTAAGGTGCCCCGGAACAACAAATCATCAGGGGACCTCAACGGTTAGTCAGCCCTCGAAGGGACCGACGCCACCTCAACACACGGTTGTCCCGCACCACAAGACAACCCCACCGGCTTTGGAGCAGTGCAATGGGGTGAGGTTTTCATCCATCCTCGTTCCTTGCGCGCAAAGGCGCCGCCACCTTTTACTCTTTTGTCCCCTCTTCTTATAAGAGGGGGTAGAAAGAGCGGCACCTCCACCCGCACTTTAGTCCTCATTCCCTATAAGATGGGTACAAAGAGCCGCCACCTCCTCGATTCAATTGGCTTCGCCCAAGGTGTCCCGGATCACCCCAGACTACTGAGCCCTACCGCCATAACAAGGCTTGAATCATGGTGGGGCACTGGACACTTCCGTCAGCATAGAGCAGTCAATAAAATATCTGCTTATGAGGTACGGGACACCAAATGGTTACATTTGTAAAATATCGATATCAGATCATCCCTCGGTGCTTATATACCATGTCGGTGCGGAATTACACAGAGCAGTGCCGTCATATGCATACTACGGCTGCTCCGATGACAGCCAGATATTACCGATAACTCCGGATATTACATGGATAGAGGATGTTACGTAAGAAATAGCCGGGAAAGTAACAGATATGAAAACGATAAACATAGGAAAGTTCTAGTGTATAATTTGATAACAATTCGGCCCCTGCTATTCACGGAGCGGGGCAGATCGCCAGTTACATGGTTCAAGCATTGTCGTGGTGGTGGGCTCGGTAGCCATGGCCAATTGAAGCGAGACTAATCTTCATACCCTATAAGAGCAACAAGAGGAGGCGCTTATGCGCACGGGTTATGAGACGAAGATGGAAACCTCACCCCGTTGTTTTCCCCCAATGTCCCAAAGTTGATGGGATCCACGAGGGGACTGACTTGCCGTCGAGGACGCCTCACCAAAGACGGAAATAGCGATGGCTATTAGTAGGTATTCGGCAGTATATTGTGCCGCGAGCCCCACATACCACTGGACCCCACCCAGGGCTAAGAAGTGGTTATACTGTTGCATTCCGAGCGGTTTGTGAATAGCCGGTGGCTCATTGGATCACGATATACCTGGTGACAGACAGGCGGACGGATAGTTTAGTATGAGGCAGTGTCATCCATTACAACCGAATGGGACCGACAAGACCATGGAGGTATTTCTCGCTCACTTGAGACTAGGCACTATGGAGATAATTCCGCTAGGACGAGATTATTGCGTCGGTGTCAAGATCAAACTGCCAAGCTGTCATGCGTCCGTACAATTCGAACGTCATCCATATGTTCTCTGTCATGCATCACAGAAACATGCTTCAGACAACTGAGTGAGTTATTGGTTGTGTGTAGGTTGACACCAGGCTGGCGCAGTGGTACCACAGCTCAGGTAAGCCGTGCATATTACGCCAGAGGTGGCGGGTTCGATTCCAACAGCCATTGTCTTGGATGTTTAGCTACGTATTATCTATTGGATTTCTATAATCAGAATCCCGAATAAATAACATTTTTAAAACTTATAAATAATATCAATACATATATTACAAATCTGAAGAGGTTGTTTGTTAGAACGCCCTAATCTCAGGCACTACTGGCCGGAATTGAACATTTCCTTTCGAGTTGAATACTTCATTTAATGGTAATGGTTTATGCGCAATGGTTTACGCTACTAGGACTGGAGGTACGTGGGTGAAAGGAATACGCATTACAATACGGCTAGCCATTTTGAAAAAAGTTTTGGGGCGGACGAACTTAGTTTTAGTAATAACAAGCTTACGTCTCTTTCACTCTACCGGACGGTAGGCTCACAGATCAATTAGGGAACCGTTATATCGTAAATTGTCCATATGCGTACCTACGTGCAACAGCAAAATTGTTATGTTGATGTCTTGCCCTTCACCCCGGCCACCCCGAATGGACCATTGGAAATCCGCAAACTTAAAGACAGTATTCTATTAGCAAAATGCACTACATATAATTATTTTTTCCTTATACAATAGGGGACAAACGAGATATCAGAGCTTCTTACGACTGCGGACGCCCATGAACATCACGATAATTACTATGCCAATGCGTTGCCCTCATTTACCCCCTCCCCAAATGGGACACCAGCTACTCACAAAGCACGCGAAACGCGACACTGAGGACGTCACTTTACGGCGGTATTATGTGAGCGAGAGGTAGCTTCCCGATCGTGCCGGCCCAATTCCGCTGCATGGCACTGCCACTTGCAAAAACTCAAATATGTAAAACATATGACACATAATTATTTTTGTCACGTCCCTCGCATTCATCAAAGTGCAATGCAATACGTGCGCCGGTCACCCAGAGCACAGATCATATCGTTAATATAATCTTATTTAAAATGTAGCTGGTTCTTAAAACAACTTCAACGGCTTCACACGGCTACCGAGAATATTCTGGAAATTTTGTTTCTATTTTTATTCTTGTACATTTGTTTTTAATTTTAATTTCATTCTTCATTCATCTGTCTGGTGTATGGTAGAGTGTATTTGTCTCAATAAAACCTATGTATAATATATAATCCTATATACATCCAAAAATTTATTTAACGTACTCGAACACGTTTACATTAAGCTAATGGTCAGATTATATATATTTAGCCATATTTATATAGAGTAGTCAACTGCGTTTTGTAGCCGGTGGCCCATTTGGGGGGGGGGGTGCAAATGCTAACAAACAGTGTTTGATACGGCACGGTACTCGCACACGGGACGTCATGAGTTGCGGCTGAACATTTTGATCACTTAAATGCTGGACACCCATAGAGATCTACTCGACCAATCATTTCTCACAACAACCAACAACAGACTTACAATTCCGTGTGTCTGCATATGTTTTGTGTGAAACCAACTACACATATATGTTTGTCAGGGTTTCTTTCTGATATGTAATGTTAAATTCATATCGTACGTATTAACGAGAACAGGTGGGCCAAAAGGATTAGTTTTTGGAAAGGACCTGTAGACAAGAGAACAAGAAGGCTAGCAGACCGAGGATGAGATGGTTGGAGGAAATTTTAACAGCTGCCGGTAAGGATAGACATGCTAAGGCGAACGAAAGGACTAAATAGAAAAATGGAGGAGTCCTTTACTCGGTAGATAGACCCTTAGTAGAAAGGAAAGATAGAAAAGCATAAAAGGAGAGAGAGAGAGAGAGAGAGATAGAGAGAGAGAGAGAGAGAGAGAGAGAGTAAATAATATGGAAATTTTGTATTAAACTTAACTGTATTAATATGCAGCAATCTGTTACTTATATATGTCAATTAGGTCCTCATTACTGATGTGAGCAAGAACAGTATGTGACTGTTTGTAACAATTGAATGAAATTGCTGCACTGCATCCGAATCGTCAGTGAAATTCCTGGGGCCCATTGATGGGAGGAGGGAAGCAGGGAATCGTTTATAGGATAAACAGATTCAGATAAACGAGTAGGAGGAACAGTGGGCCGCGTCTTCGTCATTGGTACTGTGTGTACGGCAGCGTGTCTATTGGCGTTGGTAGGCATCAAAAGTCTCCAAGATACTCGTTTGCCCCCATTATGCTTTAAATAACTCAATCTGATTGAAATTATGACTGTGCAATTGTTTACACATTTTCAAAACTGTACCTGTATACATGTTTTTGAACGCAAATTGCGTCGGACTTTGGAGCTCAAGTCAATTGAAAACTGCTATTTTGCAATTGTGCACATTATTTCAGACCACTAGCTACGTGCCGTATTCATGTTTATGCAACTGTTATGTATACATAAAAATGACATTGGAGGTACCTTACTCTTTATTGGTTTTGTATCGTTTATATTACTGTGAAACCAGTGTATACCTGGTTTTGGCACAGCCCCCAGATCTAACCGACCCGAAAAACTATCTAGAACAACATGTCGTATACTTATTTTTGAATATTTTCCTAAGCCTGTGACCGTAAAAGACAAAATAGCGTAGGCTGATTATTGTTTATATATTTTCGAAGCTGTACTGTTTTTGAACCGTACCAAAATTGCGTCTGATTTATAAGCTGAAGTTGACTAAAACTACTATTTTGTAATTGTTTATATTATTTTAAAACTACGCACTTTATACACGTTTTTGAAGCTATCATATATACATAAAAATAACATTGGAATTATGATTGTATACATATTTTTGGATAGTAGATGTAAAGATATATCTGAAAATGAGACCAGTGCACAAACTGTACCTAACCGGTCGCGACGGCCCAATTCAGCTGCAACGTTACAAGTTACTTAATACATTTACGTTCCCGTAATAAAAAGAAAATATGCAATAAAAATTGAATATACTTTTTTAATGCATACGCCAACACAATATCCATGAAACTCTGTCGCAGCACAAAGTTTGGCGACCACTCGAACGGTGGGCCGGCAAAAATAACGGTTGAGTTGTGTATTATTTTAGCTGGAAGCTGAATCTGTTTGGATACATGAAGTTATCCGGAAAAGTTGATTTCGTTCGAGTTTCGAGTCTATTATGACTTATTACGAGGTAGTGCCGCGCTGCATTGTAGCCGAATTACGCCGGCGCTTGGGGTGCAGAAAAGTGAGAGCTACAGCGTCTCGTTTCGTACGGTTTGTGAATACCCGGTGGTTCATTCGAGGGGAGAAGGAAGGTGGGCAACACAACAGCATAGTAGTTATGCGGATGTTCATGGGCTTCGGTAGTCGTTAAAACGCGCTCGTTTTTGATCGGCTTCGCTGGTTACCATTACAGCCCCGGTTATCATATTATTTTCTATTTTTCTTTTAGTTTCATTTATTTCAGAAACAAATAAAAAAGTTAGTTACACTATCATCACTGTATACCGCAGAGCTGGAAGGCAAAAGTCTTCTTCCAGCTCGTTCTCCCCTTGATGACCTACGGGGCTGAAACATGGCGTCTTAATTTAGGACTGGTCTGGAATTTTGCCGTAGCTCAACGTGCTGTTGAACGGGGTATGTTGGGTGTTTCTCTGTCACACAGAATTTGTAACGAAGTCATAAGGCAGAGAACTAAAGTATCCGATATCACGCGACGAGTAAGCTCGCTGAAGTGGTAATGGGCTGGTCACACACTCGGAAGAACCGATGACAGATGGGCCAGTAAGGTTCTGGAGTGGAGGCCGCGTTTAGGACAACGAAGTGATGGTCGACCGTTCACCAGGCGTTCATCACCGTGCTGTAGCCAGTGCGGGATGGATGTGAGTAGCAGGAGATCGGTCGTCTTAGCGTTCATTGAAAGGGGCCTACATCCAGCAGTGAACCGATGAGGGCTGATAACGGTGGATGGTGATGACAAAATTTTGTGTGTTCACTGATTTAACTGGTACACATCGTCAACACCCGGAATTCATTAGAAAAAAAATAGTGTAGACTAGACTTTAAAGTTACGACCTAAAAGGTATCTGGTTAGCAATTATAAGTGAAGTTTGTTCAAGGCGCTGCTGGCTCGACAGCCTAAACCGATATTGCAATTTGCAACAGTACAGTTCTATATTTACATAATATTATTACATCTTTCCTTTGATTTTAAACTAGTGATTAGTTTTTTACACACTATTCCTGCTTGTCTTAATAACAACTGGTGCTAAGGAATAGATTTCTTATACGGAACCCTTTGTCCGTGAGTCCGATTCGCGTTTGGCCGGTTTCTGAAGTTATACTTCTTTTGGTACGTTACGGAACAAAAATGAGAGAAGATTTTTACGATGCACACCATCACAAAAACCTGTAAGTTAGCTATAGTCGACATTTTAATTTTTCTCCTTTTACGCAAATGGACTTCTGACGCCTGACGGAGTAGCTCACGCGTCGTCAACAAATACTCCACCAGATCGATGTCGGCAGGTAAATATGAAGTACCTAGAGTGAGTAGTTACTATGGTGACAGAACGTTCAAAATACTTTGCCTGCTGACATCAGGACACAGGACAATAAAGTTAAGTTTACACGTGAACTTAAAAAATATCTATTAAATAGTTTAAGTTAATACATTTGCATACATATAACACTTCATAACTCGAGACACTCTCAAAATCTCACAGACAAACTGCGTAAGGTGTTTTGTGAGACTATGTATTAGGTTAAGTTTTGTTAAAAAAAAATTGACACTTCCTATAAACATTACACAATATGGCACTGATACATGTAGGCACTTCGTTGAATTGTTTGAAGTATGTACATATATCTTATATAGATATCGCAATCGGATCGTCGGAATCGCCGTATTTCATTACGGCTAGCCTTTTTCAAATACAGCGCCGTTTTGTTTTATGGCGGGCCAACGATTCCGGCTGAATGAAATTCCGCCAAAAAGGGTTCGGCGGTTTATGTCATTCAATAAAACTAGCAGTATTGCAGTAAAGTGGGTCATTATTCGCCTCTTTGCCAGGTTTTAGTTCCCAATTTTAACACTCGCGGCGTTGCTTGATATAACGACAACAATGGCGTCGAATACAAGGAAATAAAAAAAATATAGCCCCGTTAACCCCCGTTCGTTTAACCCTTCCCGGTCAGGTTATTTGTTTTTGTTTGTACTTAAAATGCATGGCCTTATTTCATACTTGTTTCGTTTAGTATCACTGCCTAAAATGAAGCCAAACACAAGATATTCAATAGGGCTATACGTCAGCCGCGTATTGAAAAACGTCTCGCAATGACAACCCGGCTACTCGTCGGCCCGCTACCAAACAAAACGGCCCTGTTTTTAATAATGGCTAGCCGTAATGTAATACGCTGATTTATAAAATAAAACTACAGCATATATTCTAGTTATTGCTACGTGGCTTTACACACGTAAAAACAATCCCAAAAGAATCTTCATTCTACATCATCAATTGCTTAAATTTAAACTAAAAGAAAAACCTTAAATAAAGATTTTTATAAAGTGATACTATTTACTTAAAGCCTTAGAAAATAATTATATTATATATACCTTATACATAAATCAAAGTCCCCAAAACTTGTATGTCTATGTGTGATCGATTTTATTAAAAGCTACGGAACGGATTTTCACCCATATATAGAGCTATTTATGAAAAGGTTTAAGCGTCTAATATGCTTAGGTAGCAATCTGGCGGGTATTATTTACGTGCAAAGCCGGGGTGGGTCGCTAGTTTATTATATTACCATGACAATTTCTCATGGCACGGAGTCCACGGTACTAATCCGACTCGTACTTGGCAGGCTTTTTGTCATTACATCCTTGACAACTCACTCATTCCCGAGAGCGTGATACAATTAATGCGAACCTGTCCACAAACTCCCAGGGCTATTGTCA
This sequence comes from Eumaeus atala, assembly GCA_017140195.1. Taxonomy (NCBI): domain Eukaryota; kingdom Metazoa; phylum Arthropoda; class Insecta; order Lepidoptera; family Lycaenidae; genus Eumaeus; species Eumaeus atala. Next base: position 136,604 of record JAFELO010000560.1, on the reverse strand, counting down.
GTTAGCACGTTAACATATTGCTCTCATAACGCAATCTCATGTTTTTCGACTTGAGAGCCACAGGAAAAAATTTGAGAATGACCTCTATATTTATACATGAAGCATAAGCTTTGCACCCCTTTCTACGGAAATTGCGTGTATGGAGGAGTATGACAGTACAGAACGTAAATATTTTGATATGATACTCATTAAAAATTATTATTTTAATTATATAAAACACCTCATCCAATCTATGATATGCGCACAATGCTAAAACTTCTATAATACACAATTTGTGACACTGTCAAATATCATCATAATTTAATACTAAGTGATCATTAATAGCATCCATCATTTTCAATCCATGGGTTTCTAACTGAGTGAAAATAAAGGATATGAATAATAAATAATAATAAACGTATCTGTGGACTTATCACACCTTAGTTTTAGTTAGCCTAGCCCTTTTTTTTGTTGACGCGGGGAAACACTTTTACGCGGCTTCAATGGCCCTGGGCGGGGTCTAGTGGTGTGTGAGTCTCGTTCCACATCATAGTGCCTAACACTCACAAAAACCACTACGAGTGCCATCGGTGCCGCCTTTGGTGAGGTGCCCCGGAACAACAAATCATCAGGGCGCCTCGACGGCTAGTCAGGCACCTAAGGGACCGACGCCACCTCTATAGATGGGGTTGTCCCGCACAATAGGCCAACCCCACCAACTTTGGGACAATGTAATGGGGTGAAGTTCCCATCCTCGCACCTTGCCCCGTGCGCAAGAGCTCCGCGTCCTTTTGTACTTTTGTCCCCTCTTCTTATAGGAGGGGTGCAAAGACCAGCTCCTTTTCCTGCTCTTTAGTCCCCTCTTTCTATATGACGGATACAAAGAGCTCCCGCCTCCTCGGTTTAATTGGCTTTGCCCAAGGTATCTGGGTTCACCAAAGGTTACGGAGCCCCTCCGGCTGTGTACTTATAACACTACATTAGCCTAGCCCTATGCGAAGTACCGTAAGAACTTGTGCTACAGGTGTTAAACATCGCACAATATGTTCAAACTTTATTATTAGTGAAAACTCAGAACTTCTTAGTATCGAAGAAGCAAGGCAGGTATGTCAAGGTCGTGGTGTATGACACTACGTTCACTGTGCCTACACCATTAGGGAGCTGGCGCGTAGATGTGTCAATAGGGTTCTGGCATCCATCCCAATCAGTCGTTCCAAACTCTGAGCTTAGCTATATTGTCTCTCCGACCGCCGTAGTTTTTGGAACAATATCGTTCTAGTCAGTTTATTACGAGTGTTTTTACCTGGGGAAGGGTGCTTTTGTGTGCTTATCCGATCTAAGCACACGTTTTAAGCCCGCAAAGCCGTTTAAATCGTTTATACTGCCAGAGTCAAACTCCGTATCCGCAACAGAAAACCAGAATGTGGGCTTTCTTAGAGAAACATAGTCCCAACGTCCTACTATTGCAGTAGGGGCTTTTAAAATCATGCAATAGAGATTTCAAAATCCGCGATTACCAAAGAATTCGGAGTGACAGATTGCGATCCCAAAAAGGCGGCACGGCCAACTGTTACAAGACAGCTCTCCTCAGTGTACCTCCACACCCGCATTTGAAAACTTAGAAGTTTCCCTGTGTAAACTATGTATGTCAAGACATTGAAATATCATGCTAGTTCCTGCATACTAGCCATCTGGGAAACCTATTATACAGATACGCTAATAGATCTAGATCCTTCAGTAAGTATGGCCGGCAACATCTACAGTCGCCATACTGACTGGGGAATTTCCGTACGACCCTTAACGGTACAAGGCTAGACAAGGTACATAGAGCAAATTGTGCTATTATCTCCACCCGAACCGACCCTTTCATGGTTTCACAGAGCGTATCGGGCCCACTCAGCGCCCCACTTTTATAGATTTCACGGAATATGTACTGCACGGATTAAACCATTAAAATAAGTACCCAAAGTGCGCAGTCATTTTCGACAAGGCAAATGCATTTGACAAAAAATGGCCCGAAAGTCAGATTTGCAAAAGTTCTCGTCTTGAAATTCCAGATAGAGTAGTACTTATAATTAAGGTATACATATCTAACTGACACTTCGGATTCCGGGTAAAGGGTACACGGCGCTTCTTACGATTCCTCCAAACCGGAGTCCCTCAGGGCTCTGTGTTATCCCCAACCTTGAATTACCTATACACGTGTGATATCCCACATCATCCAAGGGTAGAGCTGGCGATGCTCACAGACGATACCACCCCACGAGTCTAAGGTCAGTCTGGAATACCACTGTAATCACCAGCGGGAGATCGCTGCGCTCGGTGACTGGTTCGCACGATGGAGAATAGAAGTCAACTCTGAAAATAGTAGAGTTGTATGCTTCGATGGCGCAGCTGTCGGCGACACTATGCATTCTTATGCAAAGTGTTATATATAGTGCTATATACATCCTTACCTATGAAGCGTATAGCATTGTTATGCTATACGCGTCATGGGTCCAGTAACTCTCTACAGCACAGAAATACCCGGCAAAAGCTCTGTGAAAATATCTTGGACTCACTCTTGATCGTGCCCTCACCTTCAGCACATAACCACAGTCATTAATAAAGCGCGGTACATCTTACATAAGCTTTATTAATCAATAAGCTAAACGTAAGTTGTCCCTTAGAAGCAAGCTCAAGCTCTATAAAGTGTGTATCCGCCCGATACTTTCATATTCCTGTATAGTATTCACTCACGCTAGACCGTCTCGCATACAGATTTTGCAAAAGGTACAAGGCCCCTAGCTGTCCGTGGTACGTACGCAATCTCGAGCTACACAAGGACTTTGAATTGCGCTCCATCACAGTCCACTTCAAAGACATCACAACTGAGTATTTCGATCGAGTGCAACCCAACCCTCTCGTAACAAAAGCAGTGGCCTATGATCCAAACTGTGTGACTATCATCGGTCGACGTCTCAGTTCTGTCGGACGAATACGGCCACACCACGGATATTGTAAGACACTTTTGCAAACACGCTCTCAGACACGGTGTCGTGTCACTCGTACTCGTGGTGTAGAGACTCGCAGACGTCCTCGGGGACAGATGCAAAACATACACTACAACCTAGACAAGTCGCCAAGTCAGACAACTGCACACACGTTCGACTACAAACAGTTCGAATGGCACCATCAGAGTGAGGACTACTTTATCTTGCTGGTTAGTTATTACGAGACTACCACGCGCGAGTTCTATCATCCGTCTGATGGTGAAGGGTGGTACATACAATATAAATATTCAATTAAAATATTTATAAAATATACAAAATTACATTGTTATACGGGACTCTCCTTAAGTAATAATTTATTCTATTCTTATGTATTGAGTGTTTGTTTACAGAAATACATCATCTGTGAAAATTTCAACTGCGTATCTATCACGGTTCATGACGAATTCCAGTGGCAGGTGTCTACCTGCCACTAGAATTAGTCAGAGGAGTTTTTGGTTCCGTTTTCATCCTTGGCTTTGTTTTGTTTTTAACGATAAAAATTAGCTGAAATATTGAAACTGGATAGCGTTAACGAACTTATAACGAACTTACGTACCAATATCACTTCTATATCAGATAGTTAATGCGGCTGAAGCTGGCGTATAATTTGATTGAGATATCTCCTTACTTCACACTGATCTGATTTGTCTCTGGACTCGCTAATGAGTTTTACCTACGCTACTTTTACTACAATATTCAATGCTAATATTAAAACTGGTAAATTTTCTAAATTTGATTGCTACTCACACTACAACAGCAACAACTCCAGTTACTACAATGCACAGAGTAGGTACAGACTACTTGAGATTGTATTTAGATTTTGGCACTATATTACGATTATTGACTGATTTAACAACAGACCTGACAAATGGAGATAGATCTAATAGTAAAACCTCGTAATGTAAACTTATAAATAAATTAAATTATTTAATAACTAAAAAAGCTGTGTATATAAAAATCCTTTTATTTCCTGAAATATGTACATATATTAATAATACATTGCTTACGTAAAACTATTTGTTTATATTAAACATCTTACATAAAATCTTTTTTTCTATTTTTTTTTCGGAGGGACACTTTTTGGCGACGCTATAGCTCCCGCCCCTACAGTTCATCGGACTAATATTGTATATTGGGTTAGTGAGCTGGACCTAGTCCATTTAGTTGACTTAGCATGTTAGCAGGAAATGAAAATGTTTCAGCACTAGCATTGAACTAATAATTTACGCAATGTGTTCGTCGTAGACTATATTTAGGTGTAGCACAAGTTTAAGCTAAAATATTGGCGCGACTGGTGAGATTTGTGTGTAGCCGGTGTCCCATTTGAGAAGAGGAGGGAAGGGGATCAACATTTTTGCATAGCAATTATGTACATGATTATGAGCGTCGGTAGTGATCAAAAGGCTAACAACGCTCGTTTATTCCAGTATAATATAAAAAAAATATTACCAGAAATCCTACAATTTACAACTAAGTAACATTCCCGCTCCCGACACCATTGTACGTCCCCGACGTCGGAGGGGGCTGACCTATGTTGTCGGATCGGTCCCTCTATTTTGGAGGAGCCCGGTCCCTTACGAACGCCAGTCGCCGAGGTGCCCAGGAGCTGACCGATCCGGTACACCTCAGTCTAGTCCGTGGGTATTCGTTTCATCCGCGAGCCCCGCACACCCATCGGTGCTCAGCCAAGAACGGTAGCAGCGTGTAAATGTATTTCACTACGAAACAAAAACAAAATACCTTCAGTTTTGTAATAAGCAGGTTTAGAACAAAAGAAATAAAGGATACACAATTTTATCATGAGATGTGGCTCTCGGTTCTCCTTGTATGAGGTAGCCCATTAGGAAACTCGCGAGAAGATGTGTTTTCCGGCAGAATCTGATGGCGAGCTGAACGGACTTCGCGATGTGGAGGGCGTAGCTAAACCCCGGTTTAGCTACGCCCTCCACATCAGATCCACACAGCCTGGTTAGTAAATCTGGAAGAAATATAAATCAAATGAAATATGTACCAACAAACCAAAATTATTTTTTTAGACATTTTATGATAGGAAATAAATGAATTTTTCGAAGAAAAAGTTAAAGTATCAGAAATATCTATGTTTATAGCCACTATAATAGCTTTTTTTTCTATATTTTTATCGATATAAATTTTAGCATAACTTATGGCTGTGCGTATGCTTAAGGGCGTTGGTAGTCACGAATAACACAGTCTTAGCACATCTCTGTGAGCATGCTATAAAGCTAACACAGTCTTAGCACATCTCTTTAAGCATGCTATAAAGCTAACACAGTCTTAGCACATCTCTGTGAGCATGCTATAAAGCTAACACAGTCTTAGCATATCTCTTTGAGCATGCTATAAAGCTAACACAGTCTTAGCACATCTCTGTGAGCATGCTACAAGTGGTTAATCAATCCATCGAGGCATGTAGGCGAGTACATCGCGGCAAGGTGACAACGTATACAATAGATATAAATGGATGAATGGATATGGAATTGAGCAGCCTATTAATGCCAGCATCTCTTGTGGAGCGCGATTTTATAAATCCGAATTGTTTCCTACATAACAGGTCATTGGTAAAAAAATGTTGTAATTGATCCAAAATTACCTTTTATTTATTTACCAAAATTATTTTTTTAATTACCAAAAGTTTAAGAAATTTGTATTCGTTGTATATTTAAGATTGTTTTATAATAGATATACGATATATAGTAGAAATTACATAAGAAAATCTAAAATGTTATAACATTTCTTAAACTTATCTAAAATGTTGAATTATTTTCCCTTTTCTAGTACCTATAACATAACTCATTACGGTAGTTAGCACAGAGCTAGAATAAGTTGTTATGATTAGTCCACACAGACTGTTGTACGATTTCACGACCGGCTCGCTCAGTTGGTAACGTGGCGGTTAGTCCGCGTGTTACCCCAGAGGTCGCGTTTTGAATCCCTCCTTAGGTCATGGATTACATAACAAAATTCTTAAATATATAAAATTTCTTAAATTTATACTAAATATTGAACATATTACCATTGTCTAGTACCTGTAACACAAGTCCGTACGGTACTTAGCACAGGGATAGGCTAACGTGGTGAGATAAGTCCATAGATATTATTATTATTGTTATCATTATTTGTGCTGTTAGTCATCATAGCTTGAAAATCTGTGTGTCAAAATATATTTAATGAAATGATGTTGCATCAACCAATATCTATCGAAAGTAAACAGTAGTAACAAACTAGAACCCGTGACCTCTGGCGTGTTGTGACCGCCGCCTCTTCAGTTCTGGCGTGTTGTGTCCGCCGCCTCTTCAGTTCTGGTGTGTTGTGTCCGCCGCCTCTTCAGTTACCCCCGCGCCTATCGATCATCGTCGTCCACTTATGTTGATTGAAACGAATAAATCGAAGCTTATTGTAGTCATGGGAGATGTAATAAGCGGAACCGCGGTCATAGCGTGATATTACACTGCAATTACATATGCATAATTATGTGCGCATAATAACGTAAGGGGTATTGCCATGCTGCGTTGCAGCGGAATTGGGCCGGCACGACCGGGGCGGTACCTCTCGCTCACCAGAAATCTCGGTACCCAGTCACTCCCAATCGGGTGTAACGCGACAAACTTTTTATCATATTTTTTTATAATATACGGGGTCAAACGAGAAATGGGAGCCTTTGTATGACTACCGACATCCGTGAACATCCGCATAATTACTATGCGTTCCCTCCTTTCCCTTACCCCCAATGTGCCACCGGCTACTCACAAACCGCAGGAGGCTCCCCTCCAATGGACCACCATACGATAAAAATGCAACGATTCAACACGACCACAATAATGCGTCTCTGTGCGTCAATAGTCGTTTCATGGCTCCGATTACTCGTTTGCGGGCAGCGAATATACTAAAAAAAATCGACCTCGTTTATCGAAAACCTTTGACCTCACAAGTGCTTTTTTAGGTTAGGGTACAGAAAGAGGACTGACGGTGCCAGATCAGGTGAATAAAAAAAAAAAATAAAGCGGATGAGGTAATAGTTCAAAGCCACAACTGTGCATTTCAGCCATTGATTACACAGACGCGTGAACACGGGCACTGTCTCAATGAAAAAGAACTATTCTTCTGAACACTCCTGGACGCTTTTCTTTTATTTCCTCTCGTAAACGACGTAGTAAAACTCAGTAGTAATCAGCCCCCTTTCAAAACCTGAACCACTTTCAAGGTAATCAATCATAATCACACCCTTCGAGTCTCAGAATACAGAAGCCATTACCTTATTTGCCGACAAAATCGCCTTAGCCTTTTTGTTTGTGTTGCGATTGTTGTTTTGTTTCTGACGTACAGTAATGAACCCATGTTTCGTCCACTATAACAAACCAATTCGAAAAATTATCTGCATCGGTTTCAGATAAATGCAAATTGACAATGATCGTGATGTTGTGAAATAGTCAATCGCATTCTTTTTTGTACAACTGAAAGCAGTCGCGGAAACCACCTCGCGGACACCACGTGGAAACCCAACACATTGACTATGATGTTTTGAGTTCGTTCATAGGTGCTTATAATCTCGGCTATCTCTCCAATTTTTAATCTGCGGTCTCTCATAATTAAATCAAGTACTTTTTAATATTTTCGTCATTGGTGGACGTCGAGGGCCTTCCAGAGCGGGGATCATCTTTTCCGCTCACTCTACCATGCTTGAATTCTGCTGTTCATTTCTTGACGGATAAAATAATAAAATTAGCAGAACTTCCTTAGGTACATACTATATCATCATGGATAGGTTTCGGTGATGGCCCCTTCTTATGGAGGTACTTAATGACCGCACTCTGTTCGATTTGCTCCATTTTAAGAAACTATGTCCGATCGCTTTGTTAATTAAATTAAAAAAATCACAACTAATTATCGTACACGTTTCGAACTTCACACAATTAACTAGTCTGAACAGAAGTAAATAATGTGAGTAGATTTGATTTTTAGAATTCAGGTAGTTTGTGTTAGGCCGAGTACTTTTCAAACCACCTAGTACATAAGTAACGTAAACTCATTGGTACATGGATTGAAATTCGAGCACCCGAGCGGAAGTCCGCAGCACTAACCTATAGACCAGTGAGGCTCCATACAATACACGAAGGTACAGCTAAAGTCATTTTATGACAAGCTTTAAAAACCATAATGCCATTATTTCTTATATTGGATTATATCGTGAATCAGTAATGTTGGGTACGTTCATTTTTTATAGTAAAAAGTAATAGAAAATGGCAATGGGCTGGACACGCACTCAGAAGAACAGATGGTAGATGGGCGAGTAAGGTGGAGGCCGCTTTTAGGAAAGCGAAGTGTTGGTCGGCCGATCTCCAGGTGGGAAGACGATCTACGTGCAGTAGCCGGTCCGGGATGGATGCGCGTAGCAGGAGATCGGTCGTCTTGGCGTTTATTGAATGATGCCTATGTCCAGCAGTGGACCGAAAAAGGGGTGATAATGACGATGATGAAGTGAACAAATGAGATGTTTTTTATGGCTACCGACATGCATAGACATTTGCAAGAGGTAGTGTAATGCGTTGCACCTGAATTGGACTGGCTCGACGGGGAAGGAACCTCTCGCCTACATAGTACGTGACCGTAAAGTTATTTATTCGTGCAATGGGGGTAGTCGGAAGCCTATGTGGATGAAGGCAATGCATCTGATCGTGCTGATTTTAATGGGTGTCGGTAGCCACCAAAGGGTACCGATAGCTCTTTTATATATATATATATAACACTCAACAACGCCAAGTTAATCCATTGAAATATTAATATAAATACACATTACTATAAATAAATATAATTCGATGTGGTAGGTGTTTAAAATTTCATTATCGAGCCAATATCCGTAGTAGATGAATTAGAAGGTCTAGATTATTTGCCTATTTTAATATATAATTCATTGTCTTAACAGAAAATGGTAAACTAATTTTACTCCTCCTTTATTTATTATAAAATACGAATATTTAATTCTGCCCTATGAAAAATCCCTATCCATTAACACCTGCTTATTTTTTAACAAACTTTAGTATTCAAAATTTGTAATCGTACTGGCCGTCAAAGGCCTCAAATATTTGTTCTTTATTAATTTGATATGATGATATTATTGTAGCAATTACTTTTAAATTGTTATTGATAAATATGTTTTTAATGAGGACCGATATCATTTATTCAATATCGTAACAGATAAAAAAAATAGTTTTTGTAGGCCATATTACTAAGTAAGCAGAATTAAAACACTGCATATGTTACCGCACCATACATCTGTAATGAAATATGTGAGAACATATTAACGAGGGTCGTAGCGTTTATGCTGCAGTGCAACATAATTGGTCGATGGCCCATTGGCGTGGATCGGGTAAAGGAGAGCTACATTAACATTAACCTACATTACCATTAACCGTGCATATATCAATTACCCCTTTGTCCTCTTTGTCTAAGTACATGTTTTAAAGAGTTGTTATAACTTTCCATAATTTTCGTTATTAGTGTGACTTTATTTTGCAAATAATTTTGTCCATTATATAAATTTTTAATGAGGTTATCGTATCGAAGTGCATCCTGATTATCTAAATTACCGGTTGTAAGTTTACTAACGGTCTTAACAGGCGACACCCGCACCATTACACCACAGAGGCGACAAATTCTATATTCTGGGCTTCATAAATATTTAACTTGTAAATTTAAATAAAAAAAGTTTTGAGCCATGAGAATTCGGGTGTTTGATTAGGTTTTGTGTCGATTGCTTCGAGTAATATCGGAATTCCGAATTCCGAATACAAATTTGAATGTGAAGTCTCAGTACTGTAAGATACTGATGGTATTGGATACTGTTCCCCAAACTTTAATTCCTTAACGCTCACTGGAATAGTTTTAGATGAGTCGGAAATGTTTATAATCTTCTTGTCATCATCTGAGCTTTTGTTTTAGGTAAATTTGGAGATTTCATCAGTTACTTCCGTTAAATATTTTTGTGGTTGTTTGTCTTTCCTATGTACTTTAACTACCAAGGATTCTGTGTCGTTAGGTTCTGTAACATTTACTAAGGTCTCGTTACAGTTGCGAAATGCTTCTATAACATCGTTATGAATTTTAATTTTGTTACGCCTTTTTAAGCAGCTTGAGGCTGTTATGTGGACATTTTTGATACTTGTATCATTATGATCGGTCTGATGAGGAGGCTCCAGTTCTACTTCAGTGAACTCTTCACAAGCTGTTGGCTGAGAGTCATTATTCTCGTAATAGTGTGGTTTTCACTATATGAATGAAAATAATCATCCTAATGATAAGGTCCTTACAATTTAAATTAGGGGCAAGGTACTTCGTTTACGTACAGTTTATGTAATTCATTGATTTTTGGAAGCGGGGCAGTTCACATCGACACATCGCTATCTTGTGGCTGTGTAGGCCTACATTCAAAATGACTTTGTGGTTTATATCCAAATTGTCGTAGTGGTTTGTAACTGAACTGATATTATGTCTGATTGCCAAACTGTTGAGGTGGTCTATAACCAAATTGTGAGGGTTGGTTTGTATGCAAACGGGGCACACAGCCTGTTTGTTAAACTGTTGCGATATCATTTTCGGCTCGTCAAATGGTGACTGAAATTTGGGACCTAGATTATTATTAAAATTGGACCTATAGCTAAATTATGGGTTACCGTTAAAATCGAAAGGTCTAGCGGAGTCGCATTTTTTGGTGTTTTTGTTTTTCTGGTGCGACGTCGGGTCACGGAGATATTCGTGTTTTTGTGGTTCGATTTTGGTTCTTGCCTAGAGCTGCTCCTATGTCTCGGATAGGAGGGCTCTCGGCCTGAGCCCCACGCATGACGAGATCCTCCGGATTCGCCGGTTAGGGCATGTGGCGTTAATGCAGAGGTGGGGGGAGGACTTGGCGCGGCAGCCGTACGGTAGAGAGATAACGGTTGCCTTGCGCCCGTTCCTCGAGTGGTGGATGCGCCGTAGGCGCAAACCCCTCACCTTCCGTCTGACACAGATGCTCACCGGGCATGGTTGCTTCGATGAGTATCTGTGAAAGACGGCCCGCAGGGAGCCGACGACTCGGTGTCACGATTGTGACGCGGCGGTGGACTCGGCCCAGCACACCCTCGAGGTGCGTCCGAGATGAGCGGCGCTGCGTCACGATCTGACATCAGTTGTCGGAAGGGACTTGTCAAAGTCGAGCATCATCCTCGCGATGCTCGGCAGCGACGAGTCCTACCCGGCGATGGCTTCCTTCTGCGAGACCGTCATGTCCCAGAAGGAAGCCGATGAGCGGGTGAGAGAGGAGGCTGGCGTCGCGGCCTGCCCCCGCTGACGACGAATGGGGGTACGAAGGAGGCGCTATCTGCAGCGCCTTCAGTAGTGCCCCTGTGTACCGTGTCGGGCCGGGATGGGAACCCGGTCCACTTCCAAAGACACGGCGTCGTGGGGACTGTCATAACGTACCCGGACATTCCCCGAGGAAGTGAAGTCTGGCCTTTTCGCCGAGGCCAGCCTGTCACTGGATGGGTCCTGTTGCCTGCAGATCCGGGACCCTCCACTAATAGCGGCTGAAGGCTCCCGTAGGGGTTTAGTTGGTATTGCTACCCAATGGGCGAGTCCAACATAGGACTGGTAGTCTATCCGGGCTCCCAGGTATCATGCGTAAATGCATTCCCATTCGTCACCAAAAAAAAAAGGTAAGGGCGGGTGAGATTGTTGACCTTGATTCGATTGTGTATACCACAATTCAATTAAGGACAACGAACCAATTTTAACCAAAACCAATTTTAGGAAGACGTAGTGTCACGCAGCATAGGAGGCGATAGTGCCATGCATATATACCTATAAAGAAATTAGGAGAGGTACACTACAGTCTCCTATGCAACGGAATTAGGCCGGTACAACCGGTGAGGTACCACTCGCTCAAAGAATAGTTTGCGAGTAGCCGGTGGCAAATGGGGGGGATGGGGTAAAGGTGAGCTATGCATCGGCATAATAATTATGTGGTAATAATAATATACACGGGCGTCGGTAGTCGTAAAAAGGCTTACTCGGGTTACTCGTTTGTCCCCTCTATTCTATAAGAAAATTGCCTGAATTTTCGTTATAATTTTCTTTTTTTTATAATGTTCTTTTTCATTTTTTGTTTGTAATGTCTTATATGTCTATACTTAATAATGAGTGCTATGTGAACTGTAGTAAATGTATAAACTGATATTAGTGTATAACAGTGTAATGATAGCTAATTTCATTCGTTAGATCGTTTCTTCTGACCGCATACAACGTAGAGCGACTCGAATCGTTGACAACTAAGTTATTTCCGGACAGCTCGATCCTTTGGTCCTACAAAGAGATGTCAGTTCTCTGTGCGCCTTTTGCCGTATTTTCTATGGTGCGTGTTCCGGGAAATTATTCGGCTGAATACCAGCAGCAGGATTCCATCTTCGGACATCGCGACAGAACTCTAAGTTCCACGCTCATCACCTTGATGTCCGGAAATCCACAACAGTGCGGTTTAAACGATATTTCTTACCGCGTACTTCTTCAACTGTACTGTAGAACCAGCTGCCTCCCACGGTATCTCCCATCCTATTCTTCAAATATTGGTAACGTCTCTAGTCCGTTGAACTGCTGAGGCGGGAGCAATATCACCGCCAACCAGTAGAAGGTCACTCCGAAAAAAAATATGCTGAAAACGCGTCGGTATGACGACCAGTCTTACAAATATCGATGGTCGGCGGTAGTCAGTATACACCTGCTCGTTTGCCCCTACTTCATAAAAAAATGTTTGTTTGTTTATTTATTTGGATTGAATGGGCTCCGAAACAACTGGACCATTTTTACTATTAGACTGCTTTTTTACCATTAGAACCCTCCATTTTCTGTGATGAACATAAGCAATATAACAACTTCTAAAATGTTTTGATAATTTGGAAAATTTCGATAATGTAACCCAATTTATAAAAAAACATCAAAGTAAATAATACAAATAATAATAAAAACTCCCTTGTGGAACCACCTTGCCGCGGCGAGGAGGCTTAGGGAAGGCAATAAAATCAGGTCATGAACACCTAGACCTCTAATTACATGATTTGTATAGCTTTTATCATCTTGCCATAAATATGCCCTGTTAAATAATGGTTCCGAACCCAAAAAGATATGTGATATTCACTTCAGAAATAGGAAAATACCCCTGGCGGGTACCGAAGCTATATGCTACCCGGGCAGCCCCTCATGTTCTGGGGAGAACATCATTGCGCATAATTCTGTACAGTGCAATACTGCTCCAGATTTATATCACGCCCTGCAAACGCAAACAAGGGCCCACGAGATAAAATCTCCGGCCGAGTGTAAGGAGCGGTGAAATATCTAACATAAAGACGATCAAATATCATTAATTCACCTTTCATCTCATACATCATACATGCGCGACGAACGTCGTCTTCATCATCTGTTATCACCCGAGACCATGCTGAACAGGATGTGATAATTGACATAGATCCTGCACCCACGTCGAGGGCTTCTAGACAGCTGAAATGAACATGTTCACTGACCAATTTCTTACATCTCTAGATCAGTACACCAAAGCATACATAGAACCACTTCATTTGAAACTCATAGAACAATTCTCAAATATGTACGTAAGCCGCCAAAGAGTAGGCGATCAAAAAATAATTACAAATAAACTATTACCACAAAATAAAATGGATAAAGTCTATAATGAAGTGAAAGACGAACTAAACAATCTACCCAATAACCCTTCTTCTGCAATCGCTATCACAATACACATACCACAACATCCGCATGCACGTACATGATTGAAATGGACAAATGAACACAACGAATCTATTACAAAATTACTCAATTAGAACACAATATAACCTCTTATCGGAAACCTTTACATGAAGCTTTTATAAACAGAATCTCTAACCTTGCACATATGAGTGAACAACGCATTACGGGCCAACGAAGAGCAATCATGAATAATAAATATGTAAGTGACGGTAGATTGAATAAAATTAAACAAGAAATAGCCAGCGAATTATCCTTAAACATACATGTTTCAAACGAGAATCTGAACAAGATGCCCAACATGAAGAACCACATCATCATCAAATTTTGAGGCTTCATTTGGAAACATCTTTCTCGCAATGTTTAAATATGTCAGAAACGTCCGATCTCAATAGTAAGCAGCTAATAAGAGATATCTCTATTAACAACATACTCTTGCAAACACTACAACATTTCAAAGATACCGACCCAACCCGACTAATGTACATACCGAAACAAAAATCATCTAAAAAGTTAGCAAATAACTGTATTTGTATACAGTTATTTGCTAACTTTTTAGATGATTTTTATGTATTTCTATACACTATATTAATAATGCGATCCTTACTGATTACATTAATATAGCATGCAGCATAACGTGGATGGCTACTAAAACTGACAGAGTAAGAATATCGTTGGAATCGACACAGCAAACATGAATTACTTATAAAGACTAGATACCTCAATGGGAAAAAACGTCTTGAAAAATGAATAACTGACATAAGAAATGATATAGGCATGATCACACAGTTCATAAATGGGGCCAGGAGTAACAGAATTGAAAATCACGTGATGAATGTAATGCTAATATAATAATAACAAAAAATAAATAAGAATATAAATAATAGTAATAAATATTTAGTAATCACTCTCTGCATGAAGAACCAAACACACAAATAACAAATGTATTAGACACACTCGAACAAAAACTTGCACTTATACCAGGACGGCTTAGCAAATACAAGACACGTACGATAAGAAAACAACAAAATATCCAATTCAACAACAATGAAAAACAATTTACAGATACTTGAAACAATATTCAAGAAACATGGAAATTAACAGTAACAACATACACACTGTAAATGAGTCTCCAGAACCTGATGATTTGCTTAACATAACACGGTAGCTGATTGGATCAAAGCAGAAATAACTAGAAATATAGTTACATCGGTAATGATTTTTGGACACATTCCCATAGATATATTTAAAAAAGTTATAAATGACTTTCACAATTGGAAGTCACCAGTAACAGACTATATACACAACTATTGGTACAAGAAATTTACAAATATTCATGGATACCTCCATACATTTATAAACATTTTCATTGATAATCCTAACAGAATATCTTACTATATTACATCCGGAACTATATTTATGATACCAAAAGATTACAATGACTTTACCAACCCAGCAAAATATAGACCCACAACTTGTTTACAAGCAGTCTACAAAATTATGACATCCCGTATTTCTGATTCAATATATAGGCACGTCGAAGATAACAGTATCTTGGCTGAACAACGAAAGGGGAGCTGTAAGTTCAGTCAAGGTTGTAAATAATAAAAATTACTTAACTATCTTCTCAAGAATGGCATCTTGATACACTTGTGCCAACGTTTTGCTACCTTTTTCACAAAGATATGGCTCGGTTACTCCTTCACAGTTAACACCCCGCCAAACCATCACTGAAGTCGGATAATGTCCACAATGCACTCCGCAGACAGATTGGGAAGCTTCCTTAGAGCTTTGAGTAAAATATGGTCATTTTGTTTGTTAAAATGTTGCTCAATTATAAAACAATTTTTTAACTTCTTGAATAAATGATATCAGAAGCGTCTTTACAGGAAAGGGCTACATGGTAATCCTGTTAGTGGTACAGGTGTTGTGTGGAGATGAACTAGATCTACTTGGAATGATGAAAACAACTGGAAGAGGCGAAGCTGAAAGGAATAGGTGAGATTTATGTCATCTTTCTTTTACAAAACAGGAAAACAGAGGAGCTAGCGGTGCTATTTGTCGAAATTCACATACTTCCTATGCAGGTGCATTGCCCTCCATAACTCTCCTTTCCAACGGGCCACCGGCTACTCACATACCGCACGAAACGCGACATCGAAGATGTCAATTAACCCTGGTATCACACGAGCATGGCACTACTATTTAAATACCATTTTATTGGATGGATACTAGAACCAGAGTATAGGTAGATCAATATCGACACATAAGTTTAAGACATCGATATCGACGGATAAAAAGCAATAGGCCATATTGTTTAAGCGACACAACCCAAGTTGTTCAGGAGAAAAGCTCACTTTGAAATCTTTTACACCGTGGACATGAGACTTCTGATGATTTGAAGTTCTGGGGCCCCTCACCAAAGGTGGCACTGGTGGCACTCGCAGAGATTTCTGTGGCTATCCGGCATTATAATGGGCCGTGAGCCCCATATACTAAACCCCTACGGGAGCCTTCAGCCGCAATTAATAGAGGGTCCCGGATCTGCAGGCAACAGGACTCTTCCAGCGACTTCACATCCTCGGGGACTGTCCGGCTACGCTATGACAGACCCCACGACGCCGATAAACCTAGGTCAACAATAGTAATATCCCTTAAAATAAAAAATATCAGCTCATCAATAATCAATATCAGCTTGTCATTTTTCTACATCTCCGTGATGCATAGCAACTGAGATCGATGTGGTTCCCCTCTCTTTTCATGGCATGTAATAAATAAGTTACTTGCTATCTTGTACTGTCTCCTGCTTTAACTAGGGAGAGAAGTTGGAATCACTTCCTACGCCCCCATTTTTTCTGATTTAATTCGTTGCGAGTCCCAAGACAGTTTTAACTCTTCTCTCGGGCGCCGTGGAGGTGATACCAATGGGTCGCAACTGGTTGCCGCTATCGATCTTGGTTAGACCAGTGTATCAGCAGCGGGGGAGCGTGTTGGGCCAAACTCATTTAAAAGTATTTATGTTACGTGACAATAAATGCAAAAAAATAAATTATTTAAGGAGGTTCTCTTAGACACTTGCCCGGTCAAAGAGGCTCCCTTACGCACTTTCCCGGTTATAAAGGCTCCCTTACGCACTTTCCCGGTTAAAAAGCCTCCCTTTCGTACTTGCCCGGTTAAAGAGGCTCCCTCTCGCAGATGCCCATTCGGACTTGCTCGGTTTCTTTACCAGCTGATACCATGAGGCAAGTGGCCTAGAAGTTAAAGACGAAAACGCGAAGATAATATGTAGTTTTTTATATAATCAGTGGACTTGAGTCATTCGAGCTATTCGGTGTCTACCGTCGTCCATTACATACATACATACACAGACATATAGTATGCAGCCTCTTATCCCCTCAAGGAGTCGCTCTCAAATAGTACGAAACGTGAGAGCATAGCCAGGATTTTTATGGCGATATACCCGTGTCGGTTGAAGTTGCCTATATACTACAACATACCTTGGTGCGCAGGTTCATGATTAACGTCACAAAGACCGAAGAAGTGACATTTCAACTTCGGGTAACCTTCGAAGAGGATTGCGAATATGGGGCGCATTATTGCATTAAGACATACAAGTAAGGACAATTTAAGTATATATAAAATAAAAATGTTTTAGTAGTCTGCTGGATATTAGTATACGTATCCGCGAGATGAGTGATCCGCATCCAAGAGAAGAAAGATCCGTACCGGCGAGGGGGGTGTTCCGTTTGCGCGAAAAGAGAGATCCGTACACGCAAGAATAGAGAGTATCGTATAGGCAAGAGAGATTATTTTTTTACAGTATAGGAAGGCTCACGAGCAATCAGAGACTTTTCACGGCTACCCATGCCCATGAAGATCCACCGGCTACTTAAAAACCGCACGAGACGCGAGACCGAACATGTTACGCCGGTACCATGTGCGTGAGAGTTGCCTCCCCGGTCGTGCCGGTCTAATTCTGCTGCTGTGCAGCGTGGGAGTACCTCTACGTATTAATGCCTTTGTTTTCAGAACGCCCGTGATTTGCGCGAGGACGAGGTATTACAATTACATGACGTTAAAAAACTACTGCATGCTAGATTATGCCAACTGTATGTTGAGATTTGAATGTAAGACTTCTTTCAAACTACTGCCTGCTAGAATATGTCAACTGTATGTTGAGATTTGAGCATAAGACTTCTTTCAAACTACGGCCTGTTAGAATATGCCAACTGTATGTTGAGATTTGAGTGTAATACTTTTTTTAAACTACTGCCTTCTTGAACATGTCAACTGTATGTTGAGATTTGGGCATAAGACTTCTTTGAAACTACTGCCTTCTAGAATATGTCAACTGTATGTGGAGATTTGAGCGTTCTTTCAAACTACTCACAACAAAACACTTTTATTTTGTTGATACAAAATAAAGAGTTTTAACAATTACAAAAATTTACTTATGATCTAGAAACAGGCACGAAAAGGCGGTCTTACCGCTACCAGACAACAATCAGAATAATACGGAGAAACAGTGTACATAAAGAAGGTAGCATCTGGCACAACTGATAATATAGAGGAAACTATAATACTTACCTATTATATAAATTTAAATTTACTATAATTATTAAACTATTATATTTAAACAATAACAAAATATTTAACTATCTATATGATACATATTTAAATACATACATACATTTATAATACATAAATCGCATATAAACGATTATTACAAAACCAGCAACGTGAGCAATGGCGAATTACAAGCCAGGAGAGGTAATGTTCTTTGAGACGCTTCTTGAAGATTGTGCTCGACGGCGAGTTCTGAACTACTACATGCAAAGCGTTCCATAATCAGATGGTTGACAACCGTATAGGAGTACTCATGGAATGTACTTTTGTGTACAGGAAAGAATAGAGTTATTTTTTTTGAAGAACGAATAATAGATGTGTTGTCGCTGATGTAAGAAAAGTTTTCTTTTAATTATGAAGGAGTAGAAGGATTGAAAACCACATTAAACGGAAGGTGAACGTGGGAGTTGCGATGCAATCTGATGGGAAGCCATTTGAGTTTTTGGCGATATAAGATATATGCTCGTATTTGCGAATCCCAAAAATGAACCCAATACAAATATTTTGTAAGCTTTCGAGTGCGGACAGAAGGTTCTCACTGAGGTCGCAGTAACACACGTCTGCATAATCTAAGATTAAAATTACTTATTCGTCTTAAAGCAACTATAGAACCTAGCGTTCCCTTTCGCAGCTCTTGTAGTCGTACATGCTATGAAAGAGTTGGGTCTGAGTGTATGCCTAAGCTCTTGAACGTTTTACTTGAAGGTACTACAGAATATTTATATAGGGGGGGGGGGCGTATATAAATATTCGGAAGCTTCTCCCAGTCGATTTTTCCAATCAATTGTCGGCTACTTATTGTTATGCATTGAGTCTTATCAGGATTTAGGTGCAGGCCATAGCTTTTATTCCATCGCAGTATGCCGTCAAGGTCATTAGTTTGTTTAAATGCATTTGGAAGATACTTCAGGGGAGTATTTCTTTAAATCTGTATGTTATCTGTATACATATGATAGGGTGAAGATATTTTTAGGCAGATAGAATTTATAAAAATAGAGAAGAGAAGAGGTGACAGAACGCTACCCTGAGGAACGCCGGCATAAATACTGTTCCAAGAGGAGAGAACGCTATCAAATTTTACACACTGCCGACGGCCCTGAAGAAAGCTCTGAAAGCAACCAACTGCCTCTGAAGATATATTAGTAAACTTAAGAAAAAGTAATAAAACCTCATGGTCTACGGCGTCGAAAACGGCGTTGCTAAAGTCGAGCATTGTCAGGATTGTTATATCTCTAGAGTCCATTCCGGCGCGAATGCCATTGGTGATTTTGATGAGTGCAGTGGCTGTGCTCGGGCGAAAACCCGACTGGAAGGGATTGAAGGCTTGATGTTGGTTTAGATAGGAACACAATTACTCCTGAACCACGCGTATCAGCACTTTTGACACTAGGAGTATGTAGATGTTCATGGGCGTCGGTAGTCGTAAAATGGCTCCGATTCCTCGTCTGTCCTCGTTCTATAAAAAAAAAACTAGGGATAGTTTTTGAGTTACATTTAATTTAGTACCATTACTTTTTACCCAACTGTGCAACGATATAACGGAGGGTTATGTGTTAAGCTGTCGTATTTTTGTCGGTAGGAGTGTAAATATGTATGCATATTACATATATGTATTATGTATGCACAAATAATAATCGAAATACGTAAGCGACAAAATGTTTTTTTTTTCAAAACTAATTAATGAAAATTACAAAAAAAAAAAAAAAGAATTACATGGAGTAGGTAAAGGTAAGGTTATATAACACTTTCTGCACTGCAACTTTTTGATACCTGAGTTTTAAAAAAATATATTTTCGATTTGCAAAGGCCTGACTTCACGTTTTTTTTTTTTCACGAAAATGAAATTATTTGTTATTACCCCAAGTAGGTTTAAAAAACATTAAATATCCTCATGGTTAATAAGTACAGTAGGAAGAAACGATATTCAAGTAATGACACTACTTCCGCGTGACAGTCTCCGCCCCATATTATCCTACGATTCGCCGTTCACAAAAAGGCCAGCGACCGTCGATTATTACTGTTCTAATCAGAGAGTGACGTTGAGATGTAAGAGAGGCAGCACACACAATTCGTTGTAAAATGTATAATCTAGTTTGTAGTGGATTATAATCGATGTACAATCTAGTTTGTAGTGGATTATAATCGATGTATAATCTAGTTTGTAGTGGATTATAATCGATGTATAATCTAGTTTGTAGTGGATTATAATCAATGTATAATCTAGTTTGTAGTGGATTATAATCGATTCCTAAGTTCAGGCAGTGCTTACAGTGCCTAAGTACAATCAGTGCTAGACATATTCGGTGTCGCGTTTCGTGCGGTTTGTGAGTAGCCGTTGGCCCATTGGTGGGGTTAGAACGAGGGCAACGCATCGGCATAGTAATGTGGATGTTCATGAGCTTCTGTAGTCGCAAAAAGGCACCGATCGATCGTCCCCCCACCCTCAAACTAAAAAAAGAAAAGTCAACTTTTACATTTGTACGCAATGTGACGCCTTCACCAAAATAATGTAATCTTTTGAGAAAGCTTCGCACGGCTTTAAGGCTATAGACCCTACGGTCTCAGATGTCCTGGGGACCGCGGTAGCAAACCCAATGGCACTCCACCCAGAAAGGCTAAAATATTTTTGGCCAAATTGTAAAGCCGGTGCGTGTGTACATTAGGTCGGACGACCAGGGGCACAGTTAGCCTGCTTTCGGTCTTTAGGGCCCGTGTGACGGGACAAAGGCTGTGTGAAGCTATACTACTTGGGAAGCGATCCCACTATCCATTGTGAAATAATTACATAATTATCATCATCATTATCCGCCCTTATCGGTCTACAACTCCGCATAGGCCTCTTTCCATCAACGCCAAGACGACCCACCTCCTGCTACAAACCATTCCATTGCCACTTCAGCGAGCTTATTATTCGCGTGATATCGGAAACTTTAATTCTCTGCCTCAATACTTAATTACGAATTCTATCGGACAAAGAAACACCAAACATAGCCCGCTAAGCTACCGCAAACTTGCGGACCAGTCCTAAATTAAAAGGCCGTGATTCGGCCACGTAGGTCATCACGGGGAGAACGCATTGATTGAAGACCTTTTTATTCATGGTCATGTCATGGTCAAAGGTCATGTTCAACGAAACTCCCTAGCCCGGTTTACTTCGGTGGGGCTATTCTCCAAGTCGTAGATGTATATGTATGTATACCTCAGGCAACCATAGAAATTAGGTAGACGTAACTTCGAGAAGAAAGCCGATGAAAGAATTCGGTTGGGTTGGGCAGTATTCCGGAAGCTTCGTCACACTAACAAGTCGCCTAATTCGCAGAGCTTGAAGACAGAACTCTTCAACATTGGTTGAAGAGTTCTCCCCGTGATGACCTACGGGACCAAAATATGGCCTCTTAATTTTGGACGGGTCCACAAGTGTGCGGTAGTTCAACGGGCTATTGGTCGTGCTATGTTGGGTGTTTCTCTGTCCGACAGAATTCGTAACAGTGTCATAAAGCGGGGAACGAAGTGCTGGTCGCCCGTTCTCTATATGGGAAGTCGATCTCCGTGCAGTAGCCGGTCCGGGATGGATGCGAGTAGCAGGAGATCGGCCTTGGCGTTCATTGAAAGAGGCATATGTCCAGCAGTACACAGATAAGAGCTGATAATGATGAATAAATTGTGGAAATATTATGTAAAGCTTAATTATTTATTCAAGTATCTACTTCAATATTATTTTTATATTGTAGTCTGGCAAGTTTTACATATGGGAGAATGCTTTGACATTGATGTGTTCGATAAAGATTCTGGTGAGTATGTATATTAAACTAGTATAAGGAGTAAATATTTGTTTGTTTGTTTTTATTGATTATGCTCTGAAACTATTGGATCGATTTGAAAAAATCTTTTACCAGTAGAATCCTAAATTATCAGTGATAAACATAGGCTATATAACGTTTTGTTAATCGTTTTGACCATTATAAAAACTTCAATAATTTATCCAAAGGAAGGGAAAATGAAGAAAATATCAAAGTAAATCCTTATTTAGCCGCAGAAATCATTAACAGCTAGCTGTTCCAGCACGTTCTTCTGACATAAATTGAATTTGTAGTCTTAGCATCGTGGGATATTTACGAGGCAGAAAGTAAAATTAAGTAAATACTATATATTTTTGTAAATTTAAGAATTTTAGCCATATATCCGAAAGCATCCGAGCGAAGCCGGGCTTGTCATTGTTCATGTCTGGTATAAAATATTTTCTAGAATGTTATAAAATCCTAGTAGTTAAATTGTAACTAGTGATCGCCCGGAGATCGAAATTCGGTTCCAATTATAAGAGAAGTCCGTATAAAAAACCGAATGTAGCACATTCGGGGTAACTTTCGCTTATAGGATTCCGCTAAAGTGATAGCTATGATATCGCGTCTTGTGCTGCTTGTAGCACAAGGTGGTCAATTTTCTTTTCTTGCCATTGATGTGTAACTCATAGGTATAATGACTGATGTTTTTTTTTGCTTTTTTCTCAGAGATGCGCTATGGCTAGTGTATTATGTGTTATTTCCGTTATTGTCACTAAATAAAGCAATTCCATTCTATTCTATCATTGGGGGGATGGGAGGAAAGAAGGTAATGTGTCTGCATAATAACTGTCGGTAATATTCATCGGTCGGTAGGCTTTTACGCACTGGACCTGGGTGGGGTCTAATGAGTGTGCGGGACTCGCGGTTGAAACATATAAATGCCCACATAACAGGTGCCATCGGTGGTCCATACTGAAGTACCCCTGATCTATCAGGAACAGATCTCCTCGGCGATTGGCCAGACCCTCAGGAGGTCCGCCTCGGAATGAGGGGCTAATTTGAATGGCCCCCCTCAAACGTCGGTCTGTTATACCCATACGCCAGATCATGTCTAAGGCTGTAATCTATAGACCGTGCTTAGAATTATCTCCGACTTAAATAATGAGCTTATACAAATTTCATCGCATCTATGGTGTAACGGTGCGGGTGTCACCTGTTAAGATCGTTAGCCGCGTGGGGTCCTGGGTTCGATCCCTAGGTCGGGCAACTTATATTAAATCTTTTTCGGATTATTCTGAACATGCATTACATTGTCCGGGATTGAAATGTGCCCGAAGTGGCCATAGGCTTGCCACCTATGACATCACGGACCTCAGTACCTTGGCTAACCGTGGGTGTACTAGTATATCTGCTGGACTTACGAGTTGTGGATGTACTAGCACACCTCTGCCTACCTCTTCGGGGATAAAAGCGTGAAGGTACTTTTTTACAAATTTCACATATATAGTCGTAACATCCCTGAGCTCATAATTATGCTGGTGTTCATGGGCGTCGATAGTCGTTGAAAGTCTCCGATTGCTAGTTTGTCCCCCTATACTATAAAAAAAGTCAGAGATAAGACTAAGCACGCTTTAAATTTTCAACGTCTGCCTCGTGGTCTAGCGGTTCGCATATTCAACCATAGTGTAAGGTGAGACCAAAGTGTTTTGGGGTTCTACAATTTACACCTGGTGAACGGTCACCCAACACTCCGTTTTCCTAAGCGCGGCCTCCACTCCAGAACCTTACTGGCCCATCTGCCATCTGTTCCTCTATGTGTGCGACCAGCCCATTGCCACTTCAGCGAGCCTATTTTAGTTGTTCCTGCCTCTCCTCTGCCTTATGACTTCGTTACGAATTCTGTTGGGCAGAGGAACACCCAACATAGGACGTTAAATAGCCAGTTGAGCTACTAAATAGCCAAACTTGCGTATCAGTCCTAAATTAAGAGGCCATGTTTCGGCTCCGTAGGTCATGACGTGGAAAACGCATTGGTTGAAGACTTTTGTCTTCAAGCTCTGCGGTGTAGGCGACGTGAGAATGTGGCGAAGCTTCCGGAATTCTGCCAAACCCAACTGAATCCTTATATCGGCTTCCTTCGCGAAGTTATCTACCTTTTATTGCAATAGTTGCCCGCGGTAGACTTATTCTTCTACGACTTCGAGAATAGCATCATCGATGTCCACCGGCTTAGTAAGCATATGTTATTATTGTTACACCGTTATATTTCGACCCTAACGCTTCACTCTTTCCTTTTCAGATTACGTATACATCAACGACGAATTCTTGGACCGTGACTATGTCGACGACGATTATTAAAATCATAATCAGGACTTCACAATCCACCGCTAAACAATAAGTTCAAAAATGCGTCATTTTACATGTTTTGGCTTTTATCGGTCGTAATAATCATTATGTTAGGAAGTGAAGACGATCTCCGTGCAGTAGCCGGTCCGGGGTGGATGCGAGTAGCGGGAGATCGGCCGTCTTGGCGTTCATTAAAGAGCCAAAAAAGGCTGATAATTGTGAAGCATACAATATTGAAACTTCTTTAATAAACATTTTATGACACTGTCTAATATATTATGACGTACGACATTCAGTTTTAGTATATACTTATACACTACAGCCTCCAATGCAACAGCCTTGGGTCGGCAGCACCGGGAAGCACCTCTCGCTCACATAATACCGCCGTGAAGTGGCATCTTCAGCGTGGCGTTTTGCGAGTTTTACGTGTAGCCGGTGGCCCAGAGCGGGGGGGGAGGGCAACGAATTAGCATAGTAATTATGTGGATGTTCATGGGCGATGGTATTCTTAAAAAGGGCTCCAATTACTCGTTTGAACCCCTATTCTATATATAAAAAATTCTTTCTAATATAAAATCTTTCTAATATAAAAAAAGGTTTTATATGAAAAAGGGTCAAGCTGTATTCGAAGTCGAGTGATTTTTTTATAATTTTCGGTCTGCGATCTCTGGACGATCACAGGTGATAGTAATGCCGTCCTAGTCGAATTTCGGCTAAATCAGCCATGGCTTAAAGAGTCATAATATTTCTGCTCTCTGTTCCCTCATTCTCATATGCTGATGGGACGGCAATCCGAAACGACCTGGGAGAAAACAGGCACATTATCACGTTAAGCCGACGGGTTAACGTGATCTCCGAGGCACGAGCGTGTATCATCCATAATTGGGTGTAAGTTTTAACACTACGATGTTACTGTGTATATTTAGCATCTGTTGATTTTGTAAGAAATAAAATAAATCAAAACACTGCCAACTTCCTGACTCCGGATTATTGCTAGAAATTGAAAAATCCTATTAACAATTTTTTGTCTGGTCCGACGTGGAATGGACGGACGGGTTTCACCCGTGACCTCACGCCTGTCGTTAGACATGCTAACCAATAAACAACGACGTAGTCATTGCTGAGACGAATTGAGATAATTACTTAACTGCACGTGAAATACATCTTTAAAATCACTGTCTATACACATTATTCGCATTAGTTTAGGGACTCCTAATTACATGCGATTTGATTGTTGTTGCGCAGGACAATTAGCGCCGTGTGTGTAAAAATTGGGGATTACAAACTGTCGAAACGGCGGACAGTGATCTGCTTTATAACACTTGGTCTAGTCATATTGAATAACGTATAACATCGACCATTGTCTGGCGGACTCAGGGTATTCAATCAAGCTAATCTATGTTACCCTTTTTCCTTTGTTTACGCGGGGAAATGTATTTACGCGCCTTCATCGACCCTGGGAGGGGTCCAGTGGTGTGTGGGGCTCGCGGCAGATTATAGTGCCGAATAGCGATTGCCATTATAGCGATGGCTTCTGGCGGTACCCAAAAGCCATGGAGGTGTGCAGCAACAGCAAGAGCTGCTCCTCCTCTTCAGCCCCTTCTTCTTATAAGAGATGAACAAAGAACGCCACCTCCTCTAGCTCTTATTGTAGGAGGGATGTAGGAGCATCCCTCATTGGTCCAATTGGCTGTGCCTGTTTCACCCACCCGCCACGACAAGGCTTGAATTATGGTGCAGAATCGGTGAGATCCGCAGCAATATGAATGGCTCTGTCTCTGAAAACGGCCAGCCGTAATATAACACGGTAATCTGAATGCGATATATAAAATAGTAGACGCTATGTTAACACCATAGAACTGTTTTAATGTTATGTGAAGTAAATATTATAAGGTATAGCCAGCTAATTATTTATTTACACCTCCATGGTGGACTCGGCCTGGTTGCCCATTCTTCTTTGGCTTGTATAAGTCATTCAATAAGTCAGTCACCGATCGTGCACTGTCTCCTGCTTCGACTAGGGAGGGAAATTGTAATTACTTCCTAATCCTCCTATTTTCTTCTGAGTACACGCGTTGCATTGGGAAAAGCTAAAACTGGCATGGAACCCCCAAGACAGTTTCAGCTTTTCCCTCGTGCTACCTTAGATCATATCAAAGGGTCGTCACTGGTTGCTACCTGGTGGATCCTGGCTTCGGACCATCCGCTGCAACTACTAACCAGTGGTCCCCACCGTAGCTCAAGCCTCGTCATGGCGGTGGGGCTCAGTAGCATGGAATGAACCCAGACAAATCCAATTGAACCGAGGGGGATGCTCTTTGCACCACACTTATAAGAAGAAGGGACAAGAGGGCAACGGGAGAAGGCGCTTATGCGCACGGGGCAAGGGGCGAGAACCATTGAACTGTCACAAATTTGGTGGGGTTGTCCTGTCGTGCGGGACCCGTTCTGTGGAGGTGGAGTCGGTCCCTTAAGGGGCTGGCTAGTCATCGAGGGGCCCAGATGATTTGTTGTTCCGGGGCACCACACCAAAGGCGGCACTGATGGCACTCGCAGTGGTTTTTGTGGGTATAATGTGCGGCAATATAATGTGTCGCGAGCACCACCCACCACTGGATCCCATCCAGGGCCAGTGGAGGCACGTAAAAGCGTTTCCCCTCGTCAACAAAAAAAAAAGTGTGCCGGGCAGGGATCATTAAAAAAAAATATGTTAAGCTGTTCAGCTTAAGGTGTTTGTTATTTAAAAACAAAAAAGTTGTGTACCACTTTTTCTGTTCCTCAATAGATACACTCATATTCATGCTACGTCCGCGACAAAATGCTCATCCAGGAACAGATCATCGTCGTACGGGTAAACTGAGAACAAGGAGCATTCGATTTATTTTATACAGAGATAGCAGTAGTCGTAGTTTTATACAGAGATAGCAGTAGTCGTAGTTTTATACAGAGATAGCAGTAGTCGTAGTTTTATACAGAGATAGCAGTAGTCGTAGTTTTAGTAAGTGTTAGTACCGTGCTGCATAGGAGGAGGTAGCGCACTGCATGGTGCATGACACTACGTCCTCCCATGCAATGGAATCGGGCCAGCACGAGCGGGGTGGTAGATTTCGCTCACTTGATACACCTACGGTGTCGCGTTCGAGGTGAAAAGGTGGTCAACGCATCGGCATGTTTACCGTGTGGACGTCGATGGGCGTCGGTAGTAGTAAATGACTCTCATTATTCGTTTGCCCCCTATTCTTTAGAAAGTAAAAAGGAGGGTCTCGAGTAAGTAATGTAATGAAGGTTCTCGAATGGCGGCGGCTCACGGAAGACGCAGTGTTGGATTATTTTTTGACTGTCAGGACAGTCACTCAGAATGCAGATTCATCAGACAATGAAATCAAGACATGTCGGGCGACGGACTAGATGACATTGTAATCGATAGAGGGGGCAAATCCTCCTCCTTTCCCACTGATAGGAAGGATCCCAATGGGCATCGGTAGTCACCGTGTTTGACTACTCGTTTGTACCCTTGTACGATATAAATAAAAACGCCGAAGTCCGAGACGAATTCGCATACTGATGGTTCCGTACCATATGGGTTTAAAATACAACTTGTAAGTTCACATAGTTATATTTGTCGTCGCCTGCGCACATTGTGTATAAACTGAACGACATATATAAGTTTGTTAGAGTTTCATTCACTGATATAATTATAATTTCTTTTGTTTTTCTTATAGCGCTAACAAAAATACATCATGTGTGAACATTTCAATCTGTCTAGCTATTGCGGTTCATGAGGTATGGCCTGGTGACTAACAGCGGACATCGTACCCTTATTATCATGGTACGGAACCCTAAATAGAGCGATAGTACTTACATTCATACTCGGGAAGTCTTACAGGATTGGGCAGGCAATAGCCCATGTACCTAATCTGCCAAACTAGAAAAAAAAAATTATAAATGAGACAAAAATGTTATATAGTGAGATTGCTGTATTTCGGCCGATTTTTAACTACGGCGTCCTTCTCTATAGAGACTAGCTAACTACGCGGAACATATTATTGTGCACAAGTGTGTGCGCATTCACAGGTGCACTCCCTGTTCCCTCATTCTCCTATTTCGACTGGGGCGAATAACCGACATGTCTGGAGAGAGATCCGACCGAGGACCGATGATTTAACGTGCTCCTCTAGACACGGGGGTGTGACACAGCCAACTTCCTGACTTCGAACTGATGTTAGACATTGGGAAATCCCTACAAATTTTTTATCTGTAACCCAGGACCCCACGACCGTGGAATATGTTTACCTGTAGACCACGAGATCACAAAAATATACTAATAACGCAAAGCTGAGGAGTTCTGTTTGTTAGGACGCGCTATTCTCGGGCACTACTAGTGCCCGAGAATAGCGCGTCCAATAGCCAATAGGCACGAATTGAAAAAATCCTTTTGTGTTGAATAGTCCATTTATTGAGGGCCTTTCTTGATAAATTGTCTATTACGTATAGGGGCAATACATCATGACGCTACGACTAACCGGAAGAAGTTATGAGGGTGAAACCGCGGGATCATGCTACTAGGTTAATGATACCGGGCATCGGTATGGATGCTGGTAGTGATCATATCTCACATTTGGACGTGAAAAGGAGGGTACAGCATAGCAATTATGCTGTCGATAATCGTAAAAAGTTTTTGATCTTTCGACTGCCTCGCCCATTGCTTTTATAGTAGGTACGGGGAAGATGAGCAGCCTGAGCCTATTGATGACCACCGACGTTTCTATTCTATCCTTCTCTATTCTGCACCTTAACGTTAAGCATGTTAAGGTGCAGTTTTTTACCATTTCCGAGAACTATTCCTACTGACACTCCAATCTTCCATCCTTACACACACACCTAGCTAAGGTCCCATCAGTATTTTAACTTGCTATCCTGACTGTTATCCCCGAAGCTCAATCGGAATCCTTGAGCTCTAAAAAGCAGCTGGATTATGTAAACTTACCATCATAAGTTTCAAGACAGTTGATGTAGTCAAGCATACAATAGTTTGTGAAGTTGAAGTACGTCTGTTTCACGCTTACGCCGCAAACAACTCCAGTGCTGCAATAACAATTACCGTCAGTCCCTTCTGATAGGCCCATCGAAGAGAGCGCTTCTCGGCCGCAGGCCTATTTACGACTACCGACGACCATGAACATCCCCATAATTACTTTGCCGATACGTTACCCACCTGACGCTCCCAATGGGTCACTCACAAATCGCATGAAATGCGACATTAAATTTGTCACTCTACGGAGGTATTATGTGAGTGAGAGATACAGCCCCGGTCGTGCCGCCCAATTCCGTTGCATAGGAGGATGTAGTGTCATGCACTGTGCATGGCGCTACCTCCTCCCATGCAGCATGGTACTACCTCTTGTTAAAATCCTCCCAAGACTGATATGACATCAGGAGGGAGGAGGGAGGGTCGTCTTGCGTGCGGGACCGCCACTGAGGAGGATTTGTTGCCCAGGTGTCGGTTCTGCAAGCAATATGGCCTGCCCATGGCCTCTTGTCTTCATCATAAGTTACAATTACCACTAATGGTAATGACGCCCGGCTGGTGCAGTGGTAACATAGCTCAGATAGTCATTCTTGTTGCTCCAGAGATTGAGGGTTCGAATTCGAATAAAATGTATTATGTATACAATTTCTTAAATTTATAAAAACATCAACACAACACATCATCTCACAAGTTCCCTAACGGGGTAGGCAGGGAGAACGGAGCCCCACATTTCACGATCCTTACATACCTTCCTTGCCTCCTCCACTTTCATAACTCTCTTCACATAAACACGCCGGTTTTGAAAACTCCGAACAACACCTTCGGACAGTACCCGACCAATTTGATCGTGGTATGTTAGTCTGGGTCTTCCCCGGTACCTACATCCTTCAACATTCACATTGTTTATCTGTTTCGTTAACCTAACTATATCGTTCTTTCTACATGTCCGAACCATCGGAGCATGCCCTTTCTCATTTTAACACCGATACTTTCATTCATTCCTAATCTCTCTCTCACTTCTTTGTTACGAACGCCGTCGGCAAGGGTTACGCCACATAGTTTTCGCAATGACCTCATCTCGACCGCGCTAATTCTACTTTCATGCCTTTTCTGACATACCCAACTCTCACTTCCATACAGTAACGTTGAGACGAGCACGTAATTATGCAGCGGACGGACACCATGACCTAAAACCGTGCTATTAAGCAATTTCCATAACGTTCCATTCACTCTGTTCTCCGTACACACTCTTCTTTCAACATCTGCGGTGTACCTTCCATCCCTGCTAAACACACAACCAAGATATACACATTCATTCACTTGTTCCAGCGCTACATCATCGACCATAATTCTTACATCCGTTCTGGTTACATCCCTTTAAAATACTAAAACATCAGTTTTCTTCACGTTCATGTGTAAGCCCATATTCTCACAGTATTATTTCATAATTGTTTGTTCTCATGTTATGGCATGAAAAGTAATTGCCATGCTATAGCGTTTCGAATGGTTGGTAATCCGGCGGGCCATTGGGAGATGGAGTGAAGGAGTCCAACGCATCTGGATATGTGGATGTTAATAGACGTTGGCAGTCTCCGATGTCTCCAGTTATTCGTTTGCCCCCTGTGCTATAAAACGGGTTGTTTTTTGATTTTAGAAACTTTGCGTAGTCAGGGTGGCGGCGGCTGTCGCGTGTCTTCCGGTTTGCGAGTTTTCGGTGCTCCATTGCCTCCAATCTGGAGGAGGGAAGAGCGACGAAACGTCCATACAACGATCATGCGTATGTCTATAGACTTTGTTAGTCATGGAATGGCTCTTCATGTGTCCTTATACTAAGCTACTTATGCTGCAATAAACCAATAACTAGCATAATGTGGTTAAACCCCCGCACATTCGGCCATTTTCTTCATAGAACTATAGTATATAACATATAGCCTTTGTCGATTAATGGACAATTCGACACTAACACGTCCTTTTAATTCCAGCCAGTAGGTACTGAGGTTAGCGCGGCCAAACACACAAACAGACTTCTCAGTTTTATATTACTAGTATATCATATATCATTATACTCACTCGTACGCTCTCAAGCAGAAGAAGGCTAGGTAGTCACAACTCTCGTTTAATGTCCTCTTGGTTGTTGTAGAGGTAGAGTTTAGTTTTGTCGTGGCGGTCGTCGGAAAGGTGAACCTATAGCATACAGAGATATTTAGGGACAAGTATCAGACATAAGTATATATGTAGACAGTGCTAAAAGAGGCAAACAGGAGTAAACGTAAACGTACAAGGGAGAAAAAAGCCAACGCAGGAATAGATGGATACACAGAGGTGGAGAAAGATAGACGGGAGCAGAAGGAGGCATATAGAGACCAACAGAGGTAGACAGAAGCAAATGGAGAAATACAGAAGCGGACCTTTGTCTTATCTTTATAGATAGGAGCAGATGGTGGCATATAGAAACCGACAGAGGGAGACAGAAGCAAATGAATACAGATGCGGAAAAGGACAGATGGGCGTTGGCGACCACGTCTCTTTTTTTACGGAACTAAATTCAAACAAGTCATTTTGTGGTTAGAATACATGTGGAGAAATAAAAATCACTAAAAGACAAGTCTTATAACCAATGTACAAGTTAGTGTAACATTATATTTATTACATCATCGATAAAAAAATGCAAAACCAAATAAAACTTCTCTTTCTACTACCTGTTTACGTCAATTTATGTTCGACTTCTGCATGAGCCCAATCTCTCATGTTTATGTGAAAACATAGCATTTTCTCTCTCCCATATGGCAATCTCTAACAGTTTTTCCTTTACTTTACAACAGTTGCCCCATTCTTGATCTTCTCCATAAGCCACGTCTGCGCCGAGCAAATGTGCGCGAGCTGCCCGCGACGTCGTCGAGGTTCGGGACATGAGGGACCTCGCAGTCTCTCTTGCCATGATATTGGTAAAATAATAGTTTTTTTATGGAATAGGGAACAAAGGAGAAATCGCAACATTTTCACGACAAGCTCATCTACAAAATGTTACTATTACAACGTTGCCCTCCTCATCACCCCAATGGGCGATGGGCTACTCATAAACTGAAGGAAACGCGACACTGAAGATGTCACTTTACGGCGGTATTATGTGAGTTAAATCAGTTAAATTAGCTATATTAAACATTTAAACATCAGTATGCATCTCTCCATCTGCGGGAGAGTGGCGTTCGTTCGCTTTTCGACCCGAAACCTGGCCTAGTCGTCCCAACGAACGCTCATAGATATCCGATGAAGTTGTATTGTTGATTCTCTTCGCTTCTACAGCATAAGTTCAGGACAGAGAAAAAAAACACAGTATTCACCTATTAGCATATAATTTGGCCTTCATCTCGTCGACCTTTTCCTGGGAAATATTCTTGGGTAACTCGAATGCCTCTTGGGAGGGACATACTTTGAGAATAGCGGATAATAGTAGCATGTATTTCCACATATCTACAAATAAAACGGAATCATAGTAATGTCTTCGTAGCCGAATTTCGGCCAAGCCGCCCGTCTCTATGGAGACTAGATTAGATATAGATTTATAAGTATAAATCGGACTAATAGGTGGTAATAAATTATAGGAGTTCTAACGATTGAATAGTTTAATAACACTAGGTCTATATCAGTCAAAATTGTAAGTAATGTTAGAATCAAGTTGTCTTGTATTATTATTGTATTATTGAAATTATCTATAAATTCCAATTCATTAATAATTACGGAACCCCAACACAAGGAATTTGCAGACCGGCAAGACTCTTGATTCCATCATACTTCGATCAAAATGGTCAATCAATTTGTAATCTTACTTTTAATAAATAATTTAAACATATTTTGGTATTTCTGGAACCTCTGACTACTGAAATCGTATTTGACGCAGTCAGTAGGATACTCGCGGGCCGGTTCGCGATCGATTTAATGTAATTAATCATTAATTATCATAGTGCCGCGTGTCGCCCGGGTGGCTATAGAGCTCCATCTTGGAGCATAGAATCTATGAATCTGTGGTAGCCAGGAGGAGAATGAAGCAATCGATTCACTGTGAGGACACTAGAATAGATCTCGTGTTCCCCTTTCTTAGACCTAAGCCTATTCTTAAACCTTCAAAATGTGTTATGCTACAACCCCTAGATCCAGAGATCCTCGATCTTGGCAGGTCCATCGGAATATTTTTGTAGATAAGAATAGAAATATTTCAGATATAGATTTAAACATTGATAATAGTAATTTACTTAGGTCGGATAATGAAATGGCTCACGAAACGGACACCATATTTAAAGCCCTCCGCCTAGTCCCTGAATTCGATGGGGACAATAAATATTTAAGAGAAAATTTACCACACCATTAAAACTATTAATCGACACCGGAGCTAATCAGTCATTTTTAAGTCCCGCCGTTGTAGTCTAACATCTTAGAGATCTTTCTATAAATTTTGATCACTTTGAAGTATGTTATGTTGATGCGAAAACTAGAAGCGATTATTCCATAACTATACTCGGATTTAATGAATTGAACGACCCGAGTGATATAAGTTTTTACGTGTATAAATTTCATGATTCTTTTGATGGACTTATAGGTACCGATTTTATATGGATACCGATAGATAAATGGGAAGCAGTGATAGAATATAAAAATAAAACTCTAATTACTAAAACCAGTTCAAATTTATATGAGGATATGATTCCAGCAGGACAATCGAAATTGATTAAAATTCAAATAACGAAAAAAATCTAATTGCATAATTGGAGAATGCCTTACAACAGTCAACAACTGTAGAGGTACAATACAAGGTACATTAGTGGAAGTACAAAATCCCTATAGGAATGACGTAATCTTCTCAACGGATACAACCGTTTCTGCCGAAGTAAATAACATAGAGTTCACATGTGCCGAACAACTGCAACCTGTAACAAAAGTTCTCTGACACGACTTCGTACAGAGCATCTGAACGTTGAGGAACGCAAAAAATTTGAATTACTTTGTAGCTAATATGCGTACGTATTGTGTATTCTACTTAGAAGGCGAACCACTTAGTTTTACAAATATGATATAGCACTCAATTCAATTAAAACCACTGACAAAATCCCTGTTCACACAGAAAGTTACCGATACCTATATATCCTCAATCAATCAAATAGGTAAAATACTAGATCCAGGAATCTTAAGATCTAATTCTGCTTGGAGCTCACCTATTTGGGTTGTGCCTAAAAAGGCCGACGCATCAGGTAAGAAAAAATCTCGTATTGTAGTTGATTTTCGTAAATTAAATGATGAAACCATAGATCCAATCGCTAACATAAATGACATATTAGATAAGTTAGGCAAATGTCCGTATTTTACGACGTTGGAATGAGCAAGGCTTTTTACAAGATTGAAAA
Source organism: Eumaeus atala (assembly GCA_017140195.1). Classification (NCBI taxonomy): domain Eukaryota; kingdom Metazoa; phylum Arthropoda; class Insecta; order Lepidoptera; family Lycaenidae; genus Eumaeus; species Eumaeus atala. The sequence continues at coordinate 101,611 of JAFELO010000560.1, read as the reverse complement.
AAATCTTCAGGACATACATAAGACAGTATTCAAGGTGGAACATGATCATTACGAATTCCTTCGAATGCCAATAGGATTAAAAAATTCTCCGGCGACGTTTTAGCGAGTAATAGATGTGCCTACAAAATTATATTAGTCTTGTTTATACTGACGATATCTTTGTATACAGTACCATTTTACAAGAATAATAAAATTACAAAAAGTTGTAGTCCAATTTTAAGATCCATATGGATATATCAGAATTTTTCGAAACGGAAACAGATTTCCTAGGTCGCATAATCAGTGCAGACGGAGTAAAACCTAATCCCGAAAAAATAAGCGCAATCCAGAAATATATGGTGTATTTCTGAATAACCTAACCTGTTTAATTTCTTTTGGGACTTTAGCTAACCTAAATTAAACAATTCCTTGGCTCAATGGGATACTACCGTAAATTTATTCCAAGTTTTTCTAACGTAACTAACAAAACCATTAACGCAGTGCTTAAAGAAAGGTATAAAAGTAATTTTAAATGATGAATATATTAGTGGTTTTGAAAAATGTAAAACAATTTTGGTAAACTACCAGTAATTCAATATTCCGATTTCAGTAAAGAATTTAATAAATAAAGATAGACCAATTTGTTATGCCTCTAGGATACTTAACGACAGCGATTTTAGAAATGTGTACATTTCTATTACTATCCCTATTTTACAAGATAAAATTAAATCCTCTTAAATGAACTGCCTTAGCTAAAACTGAAATAGAAAACGTTAAAGTATACCTGAGGGAGCAAGAAGTTACTGATAATTTCCTGCTGATAGGTCTAAACATTATCATGAAGGTAGAAATAATTATCGAGGAACTAACGAAATATATATATTTAGCGTTATCTCGTTACTACTTTTGGCCTGAGATGAAAAATCAGATAACAAAATTTATTTTGGAATGTACAATATGTGGACAAGCAAAATACGACCGAAATCCAATAAGACCAGAGTTTAATGTTGAAAGCTAGCAGGGCTTTGAACATTAAACTCTGGTCTTTTGAGACAATTCACATGGACTTACTAGTTATTCAGAGTATGAAATATGTAATCTTCATTGACGTTTTCTCTAAGTATGGTCAAGCTTACCACTTACGTGACGGCACCGCTGTTAGCACATTAGAAGCCCTCTTACAGTATTGTACCCACCATGGAGTACCAAAGATATATTACTGATAATGGAACAGAATTCGCAAATCAATTATTTAATGAAATTATGCGACTCCATAAAATGAATCACCACTGAAGCTTAGCTCACGCTCCTAACTATAATGGGAATATTGAAAGATTTCATTCAAATCTCCTGGAACACATACGACTTTTAAAATTACAGCATAAAGACGAATATTGTGAATCTAATGGCTTACGCTTTAATGGCCTATAATAAATAAGGCACAGTTTCACTAGATGTACCACCTTTGAGTTTCTAAATTTTGATACAAGATACTGTCTCGGCATTGACATTACGTAGAAAATGTTACAACAATATTTAAAGATACACAAAGAAGAATTTAAAAAAAATATATGACATTCTTAAACAATCATCCCAATCCAGTCCAATCACCTGAAGCTGAAATCGAGTATGCACCTGTTCAACAGATCTTCGTAAAAAATCCATTAGTTCACAGCCAAAAAACAGCCCCATGTTACACACAAGACACAATACTTGCAGACTTACCAATACACATATGCATTAAAAAGAAACGAGGCGCTATAGCAAAATCACGTTTAAAGCGAATTCCTAAAGCAGCAAAATTGATGCAGTGCCCTGCCGCTCACGCTACTACCTCTGGTACATCTTCAAGAAATCAAATTCGAAGGTCTTAATAATGGACCTGGATTAGTTACCTACAAACTCGGTCCAATGAAAATGGCAACACACCATCACACACTCTTATAATATATAAAACTGGACGACGTAGAAGATAAAACACAGCCTACAAAATCAGTTACAAAATTATCAAAACCAATTGACTAACGACATACATTCAGTATATGAAATTCAGATAAACTACCTACTTAATAAATTAAACATAATTCTTGATCAAACTAATCTTTAGAACCCACCAGATCTAAAAGAGGAATCATTGATGGACTCGGATCAGTTATAAGAAGCATAACAGGAAATTCAGATTATACGGATGCTTTAAAGTACAATGAAACCATAAAAGTTCCTTGAAGATAGTCAGGATAATATTACTAATGAAGTTAATATACCAAATATAATAGTATTTTAACCCAATTTGTATAAAATCAAAGTAGAAGTAATAGTATCTTAAGTTCAATTTCAGCGAGTAATATTAATAATGGCTTAAATTTGATTTAATATGCCAAACTTTTAGTAATATTAAGCGAGAACATTGACGATTTATTGAATGAGTTAATAAAAATGGAGAATAGTTGAATAGTTCAGCTTTATATGCATCAAGCATGCACCTTTCTATGGTATGTATATATATACGTATATATATATATATATATATATATATATATGTATAATATATACATACATATTAAGTTATATAATAATATATATTAAGTTATATATATATATTAAGTTTAATGATTAACAAACTCAATACCATCTACGAATTAAGAAGTAAGAAAGTGTAATGGTTTAATTTAACCGGCATCTTACTCTATTAATAATAATAAGTAGATAGTTTTTATATTCTATAGATATTTAATTTCTATAGATAATTTTGTATTACACCGATAAACAATTGTACCTAACAGAAAGGCACAGGCTCTCATTCCATCCTCTCCTTTCAGTTCAACCAAGGAGAACTCATTTGTGTACATAGAAGCAGAATGCCCGAAGTATACAGCAGCTGGTATCTCCGGCACTTAATCATCATCAGGACCAAGACTGATTGCATCCATGAGCTGATCATCATCCAAGTTTTGAAAGAAACTTGCCATCTGACTACTATAAACTTGCCATCTGACTACTATAAACTTGCCATCTGACTACTATAAACTTGCCATCTGACTACTATAAACTTGCCATCTGTCTACTATAAAGTTGCCATCTGACTACTATAAACTTGCCATCTGACTACTATAAACTTGCCATCTGACTACTATAAACTTGCCATCTGACTACTATAAACTTGCCATCTGACTACTATAAACTTGCCATCTGACTACTATAAATTTGCTACGAGAAGCAATGGAAAAACTTGACGATATGCACTATGTATCATTTCCCCAGCATGAGAAAGCACAAATATCCTGTAATAAAAGGGAGTTCACTACATTAAAAGGCAGCTATCTTATAAACATTCTTATGGGATGCCAATTTATATCAGAAGATTTTACTTCAGTTAATGATAAGAATGAAAATAAGGACATCCCCTGTAATTAATGAAGATATCCGATAAAATCCCACATCTAGATTCTATTAATATGTCATCCATAAATATTCAAGGACTTCATAGATTCGAGGATAAAATTATGATAAAGTCTCTACTACATATTGAACATATACAGGATACGACAGTATATCATACAACTGTACCAATGTATGTTATGACCATTCTCATATATTACTATAGAATGAATAAAAAAGTTAATACAGAGGCTAAAGAAAACAATGAGGATCTAGAAAAAGGAAATATCCCAGAAACTTCGGGAAATAGAAATATTCCGGCAACATTTAAAAACATTAAAAGTCCTGAATTAGTTGCCTCTCTAATAAGGGTGGAGGAATTACGGAACCCCAACACAAGGAATATGCTGACCGGCAAGACTCTTGATTCCCGTGTGAAAACCCCAAGACTCCAGATTCCCCGTAGTTAATATGATTCCCATTGTTCTTAAGCTCAAGTAATTTTGAAGCATGTATTAGAATTAAAAGACACTCCTTTATCATGATTCGATAAAAGTGGTCAATTGATTTGTCTGCAAACATATTTTACTTGTAAATTGAAAAGTTTTGTGACACCCAGCTGCAGTGGCTTAGTAACTTAAGTACCGCAGGTGTCCTTTTGTATTAAAGAAAAGGCTAGACATCTGGTCAAGACATATTACCACGTACAAATGTGTGCGTAGGCACAAGTGCACTCTCTATTCCATCATTCTGGATTCCGATGGGAAGGCAATATGACACGACCGGAGAGAAATCAGGCGCAGAACTGACGTCTTAACATGCTCTCCGAAGTACGGGGGTGTAGGCACCGCCCACTTCCAAACTCCGGACTGTTATAAGAAATTGAAAAATCCTAATAACATGTTTTGTTTGGTCCGACCCTGGATTGGAACCCGGGACCTCACATCTGTGGCTGAACATGATTACCACTACACCGTGAGGTATCGCGTTGTACGTCCAAGGTACGCCGCCACATTAATTAAATTAAAAAAGCCTGTTTATGTCTTGTAGATCATATAATTAAATGGGAAGAGACCTAATTAAATTAAAAAAGCTTGTTTAAGTCTTGTAGATCATATAATTAAATAGGAAGAGACATAATTAAATTAAAAAAGCCTATTTATGTCTTGTAGATCATATAATTAAATAGGAAGAGACATAATTAAATTAAAAAATATTTCAGTGCTAGTGTTCCAAATATGAATATTATTCCGTAACTGTAGTTGGCACAGTGTTAATTGGTATTTTTTTCTTTTTTTATACTTATTTTACTTTGCATGAACCCCGGAGGGGGTAAAGCCCCCCCCCCCAAAGTCCAACGCAATGCAACAAACACATATTAAATTAATACGAGTTTGTATTAGACGAATTTCTTAGCATTCCATGGATTCACCGTGCGGGTGCCGGGTCCATCGTGCGGCAGAAGGAGTAAACCCTAGTAGCTTATAGTGCTTCCCAATTTTTACTGAAAACTAAAAGAAAACTAGAGAACAAAATTATCTGGGCATGAAATTTCACCTCAACCCGGAATTGACTAGCAAACAAAGAAACATCAAGACATTCCTATTTACATTATTATAGATTAACTAAACAATAATAAAAGAAGATTCGTGTGCGCTTTAGATCACACACTGGAGTATAACTTCTATATTTATTTTATTGCTGGCTATGAGAGAAAGAGAGAAAAATATATCAAGGAGGAGGTAGTGCCATGCTGCACAGGTGGAGGTAGAGCTACACATAGTGTGTGACACCTACATCCTCCTATGCAACAAAACTGGGCCGGCACGACTGGGGAAGTACCTCTCGCTCACTTGAGAACGGCGTAAAGTGACAGCGTTGCTGTCGCGCTTCGTGTGGTTTGTGAGTAGCCGGTGGCTCATTGGGCAGGGGGGTTCGTTAATGATAGGAGGGCAACGCATCTGCGCAAATATGATTCGAATATCCATGGGTGTCGGTAGTCAACGAAAGGCTCCGAATGCTCCTTCGCCCCTTTTGCTATATATAAAATAATCTTTCTCAACATTAAAATACGAAACGTAGCTCGCTCTCTTTCTATCGTCACGTATCAATTATCTCCGTCTCAACTTCAGACCTCGTACCTCTTTACTCTAAGAGTCAAGTGCGCGTAAAGAAGCTTTACTTTGGACATCACCTCGCCAGTAACTATATATGTTTATACAACATGTACAACCTCCTACGCAACGGAATTGGGCCCGCACGATCGGGGAGGTACCTCTCGCTCAGTAATACCACCGTATTATTCAGCGAGAGGTACCTCCCCAGGGGGGGGTGAAAAGGAGGCATAATCATGTTGATGTTCATGGTGTGGGTGGTCGTTGCAAGTTTCCGATTGGTCGTGTGTCAACCTGTACTGTAAAAAATAGGGTCTTTTTACGACTACCGACGCCAAGGAACATCCACATAATTACAACACCCGTGCGTTCCTCATGTTGATCGTGTGATACGGCGGTAGCGTGTGAGTGAGGGGTACCTTCCGTGCCGGCCCAATTTGGTTGCAATGCAGCACGATACTACCTCTTATGTATCAGAGCATAACGTACGTTATATCAGCTCTAGCAAGAGGTAGTACCATGCTACATTTCAGCGTAATTGTGCTTGTGTGACCGGAGGGATACCTCTCGCTGACGCGATGCCGCAGACGATCGCTAGATATCAAAAACATCCGACTGCTCGTTTTGTTCCCCTACAATAAAATGGCACTGCGAGCACAGCATCTTTGCTACACTCACACATGGGATATATTATCTGTGATAACGGGACCTATGTCCGGGCCCCCATGGGTGCTATGGGCCTGGACTCCTTTAATTGCTAAGTTTGAAAAATAACATGACGTTGCAACAACAATCACTTCAATGCTTTTGTAGACGATACGCGGGAGACAAGGTACTATTATTGCACTTCGAATATAGTGCTTTTGCTGTACACTAAGCATATTCTCCGTGATGACGTGGCCTATGCTACCCAACCTCATGGGCGCCACCGGACCTGACCATATTACATTGTTATAGCAATATCAGTCACGTCCATACCTTTGTAGACGATACGCGGGAGATAAATGGCTATTATTCCACTAAGACTACAGCGCATTTGCTACGCTCAGCATAAGATATTTATTATATGTGATAACGGGAGGCTGCGCCTCCCAACCCCCACAGATAGAATGGGCCTGCAATAATTACATTGTTAAGATTGAAACATAATATGAGGGAGTAATACCAATCGTTTCGTTATTCTTATAGACTACACGCGGTAGATAAATGACTACTATTGCACGACAAATACAGCGACTTTGCTACGCTCAGAATCAGATCTAATGTAGTTTGAAGTTTTTCATCAGATCTGAAGACGGGGCATCATCTAGCTCCGATCTTAGCACGTAATATGATTAGTTTGGCTTGCTCTAAACGCCATGATAATTTGAAGTCCCTAAAACAATCCATACGATAGGCAGAGAAGAAGGTTCCACTGGAAAGAGTGCGCGCTTCTATTGATGACCAGCACATCTAAAAGACTGTGTTGCAGACAATGAAGACCTTTCATGCTTTAAAAAAAAGACTTATACTAATATACTAAACTTACTTATACTAATATACTAAACTTATACTAATATACTAAACTTACTTATACTAATATACTAAACTTATACTAATATACTAAACTTATACTAATATACTAATATACTAAACTTATACTAATATACTAAACTTATACTAATATACTAAACCAGCACACAAAATAGATTTATATCATTGTATTAAACTAACACACAAAGATTTTTTTAACGTAACAATTAAAAAAAATATTTACTACAATACACCTTCATTCCAGCTCCCTAATGGGGTAGCCAGAGAGACCCGGGTGCCACATATCCCGATTCTTACACACCTGACCTCCTCCAAATTCATTACTCTCTTCAGACAAACACGCCGGTTGCGAAGACTCGTTCGGATAACACCTGATCTATCAGATCATGGCATGTTAGTCTTGGTCTTCCCCGGTACCTAAATCCATCCACATTCGCATTGTATATACGTTTACTAATCCTATATCTTAACTTCGTTTATATATACTTCATTCATCATTAAAATCATCATCATTATCAGCCCTTATCAGTCCACTGCTGGTCATAGGCCTCCTTCAACGAACGCAAAGAAGGCCGATCTCCTGCTATTCGCATCCATCTCAGAACAGCTACTGCACGGAGATCGTCTTCCCACCTGGTGAACGGTCGACCAACACTTCGTTCCTAAACGCGGCCTCCACTCCAGAACGGTACTGACCCATCTGCCATCTTTATATATACTTACTAATCTTTAAGTATTAATATATATAAGATATGTTATGCTCTAGCAGAATTTCATTTATAACTTCATAACATTGCGGTATTATTTCGGAATGGCTTAGAATATTTTCGGAGATATACGTTCCAAGCTTCCCAGACGTGATGGTCCAATTGAGATGCAGTTCTGTAATACGCAATACAATGATAAATATTTGCCACTTACTATTGTGTTTGAAGTTGAATTGCAACTGTGTGTGTGTGTGTGACGTCTGTGCAGCAGTGCGTCTGTGCAGCGGTGCGTCTGTTCTGCAGTGCGTCTGTGCAGCGGTGCGTCTGTGCAGCGGCGCGTCTGTGCAGCATTGCGTCTTGTGCTC
>JAFELO010000560.1:37839-93383 GCA_017140195.1 Eumaeus atala | reverse complement strand
CTCAGTTCTGTAATCATTTAATTTTAATTCAGTAAAAAATAAAGTAGGTCACTAATATTTAGGTGTTGTATTTTATTGAATACAATCTTGAATTTATAAACAAAAAATGCCATTTCTACTTGCTTGGAAGCTATTTGTTGTAAAATTACTGATTGTGAAGGAAATTGTGATTTTATTTTTAATATTTTAACACAACCATAAGCGCACTCCCTATTCCATCATTATCGTTTTCCGATAGGACAGTAATCCGACACGTCCCGAGTGAAATCAGGCGCAGGACCGATCGCTTATCGTGTTTTCCGAGGCACGGGAGGTGACACCACCAGCTTCCAGAATCCGGACCGTCATTAGAAATTGAAAAATCCTACTAATTTGGTCCGACCCGAGACTCAAAACCAGGACCTCACGACTGTGGTTCAACATGCTTCCCACTAGACCACGATGCAGTCTGCGGATAAGAGTAACAAACATACTACCTTTCGCATATATATAACACGAGTAATGTTTTGTTCTACTAGCAGAACCAGTATCTTTGAGTCTTTAGTTTCTTTAATAGCGTAGGGGGCAAACGAGAATAATTGTCATGCAGATGCGTTGCATCAATTTCTTCCAGTATCGAGCACTACATATAGGTAAAACAATCTTAGAAATCTTAAAATGAGCGCACAGTTTTGATAAGTGATCCTGTTTGGTAAAACGTTAGCCGAGTGTTTAGTGTATATAGTTTTGACGTCCACTCCTGACCTGTCAGAGTAGTCGCGGTTTACCACGTATATGACATCCATTAGGATCGCATTTGTCTCTAAACTTCTCTGTGTCTAGACACAGACACACCGAATACGCACATTATGTGCATATTCGGTGTGGGAACACTTTGCCGTCGTCCATCTGCATCCAAGGTCGTCCAACCAAGGTCTATCCATCTCGTGAAGACACGGCCACGAGCACGTTGGCCCTTCACTCTTCCTGCAGATAAGTCCAAAATAAGTAATCACGCCTTAGTGAACGCGACCCCATAGCTGTCACTGGTAGTGGCGTTACGTAAGCCGGAGTCGCTCCAAATCGGCTGCAATGTGGCAGAACCCGGATGGTGTTACGCTGATGATGATTTAGCATTTTTATTATTGAGGAAGCAAAATTAATTAAGTTTCAGCAATTAAAATATCAATTAATGGAGTCGTTCGATCGTGAAAATAATTTAATTAGAGTAAGATGGCAATTCCATTTCTGCATTGTAACTGAATCGGCCTCGCACGGCCAGGGTACGTCTCGCTCACATGCATTAAATGTGATGGCTATTTCGTGTCCCTTGCGGTTTGTAATAAGCCGGTGCTCCATTTATAATAAGAGATGGTGTCTGCTACATGGCTGCCAAATTGGGTCGGCACGACCTGGGAGGTAACTCTCACTCATACGAAACCGCCGAAAAGCGACAGCTATGCTGCTCGTTTTGTACAGTTTGTGAGTAAGCGGTGCCCCATCAGAGAACAGTAGGAAGGAGGGGCATCACTTCAATGATGCGGATGTCTAAGAGCGCTGGTAGTCTCCTGAAGGCTCCGATGAGGCTGATGATGTCGCGGACCCCTTCATCATTTCGGATCTCTGAATTTACAGTGACAGTCTTTGAATCTGTTATCACTATGTTATCACTATCTTATCTTATCTACTTACTTACTATAGGTGGATTTTATTAGAATAGTAGTTACATTATTGAGTATATGAAAATGACACGTTAACAAACAGTACAATACTATGCTTCAGCAGCTACCTAATTAACTAAGAGTTATACATAAGATATAAGGCACATAAGATATAAGGCATTAAAAGATATAAGGCACATAATATATAAGGCACATAAGATATAAGGCACATAATTCAGAACACTATAGGAGGCCAATAAAATATTCTACCTGTACCTGTTTAAATTTAACTAAAGCATTTTTTAATTACATTACATTCTTAAACATAACTTGGGGATAAATACACCGGAAAATGTACGACAGTGTATCCATCATAATGTCTCGAAAGGTGACCACTTAATTAATGTATATGATATCTCCGTTCATTAAAAAATTCCAATAAATGAATAAAGAGAAAAAGAATAAAAATAAAACGCAAGCGTCATTGGGACAGTTGCATAACTATATTTCCAAATATTTATAATACTTAACATACTAAATATAATACAATAATATGTAAAGATAATTTATAAATGATTAATAAGCAAATGATACCTACCACAACGAAAATTTTAAAAATGAAAACAATATTTATAATTTTACATAATTATGTTATTGTCGGCGTATCCTATGGTGCTTACGTAATGCGCAACATATGGCTAGACTCGCAACGTTCAATGTTTCCCGAACCAACTTCACACCATATTAAAGCATTACATTATTGTCGTCACTCACTTACCAGCCGGAGGGAGCGTAGCATATTTCAGGGTTGCAGGAATGCTCCTCACAATTCTCAATTGTTTAAATTCACCATTTCGATGTTCCGAAGTCCGCTACGGGTACGGGTGCGCCAAGCGCAATTTTTTTTCCCGCACACTACTCTTTTCTTTATCCTCTTATTTAAGGAATCAGCTATCCCCTTTGATATTTCTGGACTGATGTGACTTAGGGATCTTCGAAAAAAGAGCAAACAGCAAGACCTCTCTGTTATGTGTTGATGCGCTACGTCAGGATACGTCATTTAGAGGGCTGCGTGAATATCCTAAGAGATCGACTCTAGGTGAGGAGTATTATGTGTACGATGGCAAGCTATAGCACTGAGCTACACACCCGAGGTGTACTCATTTCATGGAATTCAGGGCCGTACTGGATATTGTATGTTTCTAACACGGGCATCAGCTGTCATAGCTGTCATCACAATACAGCCTTTGTAAATATCTTGACAGATGTGCAACACTCTCTACAAACTCATCTGCGAGATTTCTGGTGCCACTCACAGCAACACTAACAAGTGACCTAACTGCTCGTTTGCCTCCTATTTTATACAAAAGGTGAATGGAAGGTCGTTTTAGTCGTTTGCGGTCCAACTTTTAAACATTTTTGCCTGCTTTGTGGTCTTTCGGTGAGCGGGGCGACAGATGAGGTACGGGGTTGAGTCTCCGGTCGGATAAAAAAGTGTTAATGGCATTATTCAATTTCAAGTAACCGTCTTCAGGAAGTTGGGGATATTACACGCCAGTGCCTCGGAGAACACGTTAAGCCATCGATCCTGCGCCTAATTTTTCTCCGGGAGTGTCGCATGCCGTCCCATCAGGGTAGGAGAATGAGGAGACAAAGTTCACATTTGAGCACTATAATATGTCCCGCACAGATGGTGTGTCTCTAACTCTCTATGACTTCTACTACGAGGCAGTGCCACACTACATTGCGGCGGAAATAAGCATTTTGTAAAATTTTCACGCCTCACTATGGGCAAGACATTGTACTTTAGAATATTGTTCACCACCACCTGGAGTTAAAAATGTTTGAGCAAATAAATTACTTGATCTGATTTGGGCCTTCACGACCAGGGAGGTACCTCTTGATCACATGATAACACCGTAAAGTGATATTTTAACCTGTGGACCATTGAGGTGAGGAGCAAAGAAGGGCAACGTATTGGCATAGTAATTGTGCCGATGTTCATGGATGTCGGTTGACGTGAAAAGCCTCCGAGTGCTCGATTTCTGCCCCTACATAATAAAAAAAGTAAGCGAGTGGACAATAGTAAAAATATAGCAGGTGTTACAAAACTCCCACCATGGTTCAAGCGTTGTGGTGGCTTTTGGGCTCAGTAGCCTGGGATGAGTCGAGACACCTTGGGCGACGCCATTTGAACCGAGGTGGTTGCTTTTTGTACTCCTCTTATATGAAGGGGAGATTGTAGAACACGAAGAGGAAGCTCTTTTGCGTACAGGGTAGGGGGTGAGGATGGGATCCTTAGAAGTCTTTATTTAGGAGTCGTGTAGCACCTTTTTTAGATCCAGTCAGGATATGAAAAAGGTGTTACACAACTGCTACACACTGTTTGTGCTTTGATCATAAACCCTTTAATTAGAAGTTTGTATGCTTCCGACGACAGCATAGGGACAGAAGTTTAATCTTAATTTCAATCGCTATACTACACGTATAAAAAGTCTAATACAAAAAAACAAACTTTTTACAACACAAAGGGTCAAAATAGCAATCGATGCCATTTGGTGATTATCGACGCCCATTTCCATTCGCATATCATGTAGAGGTCTCCCAAGAAGCCACTGGCTACTCGCGAATACCACAAATTGCGACGGTCAGCTAAAAATACAAATACTTTTCAGGTATATTGTTTTACTTGGTGATTATCATGATGATGGAACCGGTATATCCAAAAGACCTTCGAGCTTTAATGCAGCGACGTGCGACGACTGGACAGGCTGAGGCTTATAGGAATAGGTAAGTACACATACAAACGTCTTCACGCAACAAACGGTCACTAATGGGGTAGGCATGGAGAAGGTCCGCACCATGTTTCAATTTCAAGTTGGTCGAGTTGGCAGGGCTTAGTAGCCTCGGGTGAGCCCAGGCGAAGCAAATAAAACCGTGGGGATGCGCTTTGGACCCCTCTTATATAGAGAGGGGACAAGAGGGCAACGGAGGGTGGCGCTTTGATGTACGGGGCCAGGGGCGAGGATGGGAACTTCAATCCCATTACACTGTTCTAAAGCTGGTGGGATTGTCCTGTGGCGTGGGACAATCCTTCCGTGTAAGTGGGCCGTCAGTTCCTTAGGGGACTGACTAGCCATCATGGAGCACTGATGATTTGTTTTTCCGGGGCATCTCACCCAGTTAGGCACCGTCACCCAGTTAGTTCTTTTCCGTATTTGGCACTATTCCGAACACCCAGTGCCGATGAAGGCGCGCAAATGTCCCCGCGTCAACAAAAAAGGCAGCTAGAACGCATATAAGTATTAACACATTATGAAACCAGGTACCTATCCTGGTGTTCACGTACCGAGCGACCTCGAGTTCTTAAAGAGAAGGACCTACTACTTCACAGGCCGGTAAAGTGCCTTTAAATTTGTCATACAGATGCGTTGCTCACCTTTCATCCTCCCTACCAATGAATCAGGTGCTGCATATTCCGTTGATACGTAAGTCTTGGGGTGCTATTCCACCTTTCTTATGAGATAGGGGCAAACGAGCAGGCGGGAAGTGATTACCACCGCCCATAGCCATTTGCAATACTATCTTGCAGACGCGTTGCCAACCTTCGAGGAATAGGTATGCTCTTTTCTTGCATGAGCTCTAAGTCGAACCGCATCAGAAATGTCGAAGCAGGCAGTTGGTTCCACAGTACAGTTGTACGCAGTAAAAAGTGGCATTTAAACCGCACTGTTGTGGATTGACGGACATCAAGGTGATGGGAGTAAGAACTTAGAGTTCTGTTGCGATGTCCGAAGATAGAACTCTGCTGCTGGTATTAAGCCAAAGACTCCCTCGAAACACTCACCATATACAGTAAAAGATGCACAGTTGACCGTCATCTCTTCGTAGTACCAAATAATCTTCTTTGATATACTTATATAATAAACTCGGTCGTCAACGATTCGACGCTCTACATTGTTTACCGTCAAATGAAAAGAGCTGGTATTGGGTTGCAGTACTCCATATGCGGTCGAACCTACGCTTTGTGGAGTTGCAGCCGATGGGCTGAGTTGTAGTGATGTTTCACCCTATTTAGCACACCCATAAAGCAACCCTATACCGCAGAGCTTGAAGATAAAAGTCTTCAACCAATGAGTTCACCCCGTGATGACCTTCGGGGCCGAAACATGGCCTCTTTATTTAGGACCAGTCCACAAGTTACCGGTAGCTAGAAGGTAGGTAGAGAGCTATTGTACGTGTTATGTTGGGTGTTTTTTTTGTCCGATAGAATTCGCAAAAAAGTCATAAGGCAGAATACTGAGTACCCGAAATCACGGGAAGAATAAGCTCACTGAAGTGGCAATTCCCTCGGGCTCCCTGCGAAAATATCAAAGGGTTACAAGTTGTAACCACTATCGATCCTGGAGACACAGGAATAACAGGGGAAAGTGTCAGCCTTGCCCGATAAAAAAAAACAAAAATTAGTCTTGACCCAGAGTGGACAACTTCGGTTGTGTCGTTTATTATCTGACTTCACTGTCCCAAGGATGGACAGTCATCAAATCTCGAGGGAAATCCAACTGTCTTGGGAACCACAACTAATTTAATTAAAAGGAATAGGAGAAGAAAGTGGCTTTGCTACCTGCGGTTCCTATGCTAAAATGCTCATTCATTATTTTCTATACCCAGGTACAGCATAAAGCGCACAACGCGAACGTCCACAACAGCAAAGACCCTCAAGGTGTCGTTCGAGGAGAACTGCGATTTCTTCGCCTACCACTGTATGGCTGTGTACGAGTATGTGTGTCTTTTCTAATTTCTAATAATATAGAGCTGAGGTATTTATTTGTTTCTTTGAACGCACTAATCTCAGGGAATAAAGGCCCGTATTGAACATTTATGATTGTGTTTCGAGGAAGGCTGTACATGCCATGACGCCACGGATACCACTACGCGGGATGATCGTTAATAATATAAAAGCCTGTACCTCCTGGACAGCTGTGAGTCCGAGAGACCCGTATGAGCTGACCACACGGCTCTCGGGAAGGGACATAGGTCCACTAGAATATCGCTTCAGAGCGACAGATTGTTCGGAACGCGCCTTCTGGACCGGGTAGATCCCGAACACCGTGCCCCCCGGCCGGATCTACCCGCATGTTGAAGGGTGTTCATTCAACGTTTCTATTTTACGAGTGTCTCTGCAATGCTAGTTTTGTATATTTAAGACTGGCTGTTACCCGCAACTTGCGTTGTTTAGAAGGTTTAAAGAATGTAATGATGCGACATTACATTTTTCAGTACCGGCTTCATCTGCGGCCGGACAGTCGAAAACATGTACTTAACATTCCAAAACTACTGCATGATGGATTATGTTAACTGCATGGAGAGATACGAAGGTATATTTATTAATACCCTGTAATGTGTGATGTAAACGTTTAACGGTTCAACTCACGATAGATTAATTATCACTTCCAGCCCCCACGATGACGCAAGGCTAACTTTAAATGCCGCGCGTGAGCTGCCCCACTCTTAACTGAGGGGAGACCCAGTCTCCTCAGCCAAGATAATAATTGTTCCTTTACCACAATCTCAACTAGACCGTTGCCCGTCGTCGGCCCTTTCGGAGGAAAGATGGAGGGCAACGCATTGATATAGCAATTATGATCTTCTTGAGCGTCGGTACTAGTAAATGGGCAACGAATCCTCGTCTGCCCTCCTATACTAAAAAATACCATTAGTTACAGTGTCTGAAAAAATATACAACCTTTCATTAGTCAAGCTGTGTAGCGATTTGTTCAATCGTATTTTCATGATACTATCATCACCACCATTGCCATAAGTGACGAAGAATGTCGCACTGTCTGGTGACGAACTTCTCGAAGTCACATGTCATTTAAGTAATTTAAACCAATAAACTACTGAGAATAGCATAAAATAATGTTTATTCAAATCTATACTAACTTTATAAAGGCGAAACATTAATTTGTTGGTTTGGTTTGCATGTTTCATTGAATAGACTCATTACAATAAAACTACTTTTACGGATACTTAAGACATATATATAGAATAGGCTCCATAGCTGTACTAAAATAAATACTGTGGACTGCATCAAAAAATATTTTCATTTACCATTAGAATCCTACATTATCTCTGACGAATAAAGGCTATATATTACATTTTGTTAAACGTTTTCATTATTGTGGAAACTTTGATAGTGTTTAAAGGTGTGTTAAAAATATCATAGTAATTTCAGTATTGCAGCTGTAGAACTAACTGTCTGTCCCAACAGGGGTTTTTCTGTTTTTCTGATGTGGTTTGAAATCTACCTTTGTAATAGGAAAATATGGATGATGAAAGCAGGTATATCTGGGGAACAGGCCAACGTGGATCTAGGTGTGCCGACCGGTTCTGTGTATGGGCCGGTTGAGTTTATAATCCGCGTTAACAGTATAAACCTTTAGTTATGCTGATAAAATGTGTCTATCTTTTACTTCTAAAATATAACCGATGTATAAAAATGTGTAGAGAAGGAGTTTGAACGTATCACTAGACGGGCATATGATGATGGCATTACATATTTTAAATTTGCCAAAAGCTAAGTGTATATATATACATATACATTCCCCATAAAATCGAAGTGCCAAATTCGCAATCAAAAATGACCTTACTTAAATGGCTATAACAGGGGACACGTGCAGGATTGCTTACATAAAGGTAAAATAAATTGTAATTGTGATATTATTTTTATAGAATAGAATGTTGTGACCATTTTAATTAAAATAAAAGGACTATGAGGGGTACAGAGTATATAAGAGGTTTAGTAAGACTTAATAAGAAAAAATTGTAACATTACTTCGAGACCGATCACATCTCTCGTCTAACAGTCAAATATGACAGATATACATTTTTATAAAATATTTTAGTATCGGAAATATAATTGCTACAGTGTTAAACGAGAAGAGAACAAAAAATCGGAGTCTTTTTACGACTGCTGACACCCATGAACATCCACATAATTACTATATCGTTGCGCTAATCTCCCCCCCCCCTCCGCCAATAGGCCACCAGCCACCAACTACTCAAAAACTGCATGAGATGCTGAAGATGTCACTTTACGGCGGTATTATGTGAGCGAGAGGTACCTCCGAGGTCGTGTAGTCGTCGGCCCAACTCCGTTGCATTATATAGTGCATCCTACTATGCGTGACACTGCCTCCTTCCAATCAGCATGGCCCTACCTCTTCCTAAAAAAATTATACTGTGAAGTCAAATTTAGACATTTAGCTGAAACCTATATTTTTATAAAAAATGACTTGGAGGATCATCTTAATGGGACTTGCACTAAACGAAGGTCACCACCAGGAAGGTTTTACCGGCTGAAGATGCTTCATGGAAATGTACGCTACGAGCTGTGCTTGGCGACTTTAATTACGGCCCTCTCATATATGGCAGAACCTTTACAACCTACTTAAAATAAGGCTTATAAAGTTCCTAGCCAATAAAAATATTAAAGGGCAGTGCAATAGTATATATATATATATATTTATATAAAATGCCAGTAGAAAAAAAGTAGATTATTTAATAGGTTTACAGTAGTACTACAAAGATATATATGAAATTAATATTTAAATCATCATTATCATCATTATCAGCCTCTCGCAATGAACGCCAAGACGACCGATCTCCTGCTACTCGCATCTATCCCGGACCGGCTACTGCACGGAGATCGCCTTCCCGCCTGGTGAACGGTCGACCAACACGACTTTTTCCTAAGCGCGGCCTCCACTCCAGAACCCATCTGCCATCCGTTCTTCTGAGTGTGTGACCAGCCCATTACCACTACAGTATTAGTACTTATATCGCATACTTTATTTCTCTGCCTTATCACTTCGTTACGCATAATAATACACTTCGGGCCAGGGAATATAAATTGAAAAAAAAAAAGAAAATGTAAATAAATATAATGGGGAGAAACACATCGGTCTCTGGTACCTAAAATATTTAATAACATATATTTTAAGACAAGATTTAAAATAAGTACTTGAAAAAAAGAAAGAAAAAATTATAGCAACTGTTTTCGAAGACTGAAAAAGAAATACTACTGACGTAGTCCCTTAGGTATGACAATTATAATTTGTTTCTTTTATTTGTGTTACAAGCTATGTTATTAGAATAAGTTAGCTACACATTATTACAATTACAAT
The DNA here is from genome assembly GCA_017140195.1 of Eumaeus atala. NCBI lineage: Eukaryota > Metazoa > Arthropoda > Insecta > Lepidoptera > Lycaenidae > Eumaeus > Eumaeus atala. The sequence continues at coordinate 83,557 of JAFELO010000560.1, read as the reverse complement.
TTACAAACGATAATTAAGGTAATACTTGTGTAAGTTATTATGAAATAATTTTCTAAAAAAGTAATCTTTCCTACTCCGCGACCTTCTCGACTTTCTCGGATATGGTGAACTGTCACTCGATTTCGATAAACCAGAATAATGGCGTTTACGTTTATTTAAACGTGGTGATAATCCCAATCCTACACTTTCAATTCTTTCTTCCGGCCTTTACTAATATCTTTTCGTATTAAGGCAGACATGCCTTTGCCTCAAGCTAAGTGGATTCCCTTCATGTTTTACACCACCACAGCTTTTTCCAAATTCCTAGTATACATCGACGCTGTTGGACTAAGCGCACCTGCGTGTATCCCTAGTGTCCATCGGCCCTGACCTTGGACCTAGCGCACCTCCAAAATCCATACCATTTGTCTCGGGGGTCGTTGCCGCCTTCATACCCTTTACCTTGGGTTGCCTTTCATCCTTCAAGTCCTTTGACTAGGGCACTCATATCCCTCGTCATCCATACCAGCATCGGACACTTCCAATTACATCCTAAACAAAACATTTCATGAACACGAATAACAACTATTGTATATTTTGTAGTTATCTGACGATTTTAACGCGAGAATTAAAATACTTATTACAAGGTAGTGGCTAAGTTTTTTATAAATACATTGCTCGACGTTTCTTCTGGGCTACATCAGCCGTGGTCACGAGCCCACTAACGTGAAGTGATAACAGCTTCTGTGACGCGGGATCGATGCAACGACTACCCTCATTGCGAATTAGAAGTAGGTGGTCCACCCCTATTTCGTCCGATTGTTTTTTAATTTCCGAATGTCCCGGCACACAACACTCACGGTATCTGCCATACGACCCGACTGTAAACCCCGACGGTCGGTGGAAAGGGTCTTCGGATTATGGAACTGTATCCTGTGAGTGGCTACTGCGTCTAAAAGGCAGATTTATTCATTTGCCGGTTTTTACATACAGAAATAAGCTCCTTAATTCTCGCGGTTTATAGTTCGCTTTGTTTGGCCGATGTACTAGCTTCCAGAACTGCATTCAATTTTTGCAAGGGAAACACATCCTCCGGTGTGCGCTACTTTGGGTGGCGAAACAAAAGCGGTTTTTATGGAAAGGTTTCCTAAAGTTTTTCAATTTTGTCCGTCACTCCTCTCACGTATGGCAGAAAAGCTGGTTTCCTATTCACCTCCGGAAGTTTCTACATTTTTTGGTGTATCCAACATCTCTCCCTCGCCTTATACCCATAAGACACGGTGAACACGTTTCTTTTCTCCTTTGAGGTGTTCTGGATCGCAGAGATCCAAAGCCCAATTTTGAGCGACGTCACCACTGACTGCATATGCCTGGGGTGATGGTGAGAAGTAGTTTGCAGGTACCTATCTGTGTGTGATAGTTTTCTATAAACAGAGTGGGATAAAATTCCATCAGATTGCGCTGCTACAAAAACGAACAGGAAAGGCAGTGTTCTATCTTTTTCCACGTCCACAGTGAACTTGGTCTTAGGGCGGATTGAATTCAGGTGGCGGACGTATTTTCCCACGTCAAATTAACTCTAAACACACAGAAAGTGTTATCAACATACCTGATTGACAGGTTTTGTAATAATAAGTAATATTATGAAATAATTATATTATTTGTTAAATTATAATTTATTTCTTTTTTAACAATTATTGATTCAAAATAAAATTAATAAGCTATGATCTTACCTTTTCATTATAGTAATGTACACTTTTATACTGTAGATACTTATTATTTTAGAGTGGGAAATTGTGTACGTTGGAGAGTGCTTCGAATCGAAACCATCGAGTATATTTGAAGGTTTAGTAATGATTTTACTTTTTTATAACATGGGTCAAATGACCATTCTCTTACTTTCTTATAATTAAATTCGTTGCGGGTCCAAAGACGATTTATAGCATTCCCTCGGGCTCCCTGCGATCATATCAGAGTCTCACAAGTGGTGACCGCTGTCGATCCTGGAGACAGCGACTACCGACACAGCGGCAGCGGTGGGGGCGATGTCCGTTTAAAAAATATAAAAGTGGGACAAATTACCAATCAGACACACTTGGTGTCTACCGGCATTTGGATTAGCATTCGGATATGCGTATGCGCGGCGATCAGCCATCTCGTCCAACTGGCCGTCAGCTGCAAATAAGGCCCACGAAACGTGACAGTGTAGCTCTCACTTTTAAGGTGGTGCTGTGTGAGCGAGATTTGATTGCTTCGTGGTCAATGGTCGTGGCCGTGGGACTCGGGTTCAGTAGCGGACCAAGGTATTATTGGGATTTTCCAATTTCAAATAACAGTTCGAAGTCAGGAAGAAGGCGATATTGCACCCCCGTGCCTTGGGGAGCACGTTAAGCTGTTGGACCTGCGCCTTATTTACCTCAGATCATGGATTGGCATCCCATCGGAATATGAGAATGGGGAACGGGAAGTACACTTGCTTGCGCACACACTTGTGCACACATAATATGTCCCGCGCAGTTGGCTAGTCTCTATAGAGATTCACGCCGTGTCCGAAGTTCAGCTAGGATGATATTAATACATGGATGAGAGGTACCTCTTGGGTAATGCAGGCCCAATCCGGTTGCAATTCTTTTCCTTTATAACATAAGTATGCAAACGATCGATCAGAGCCTTTTGATGACTACCGACGCACATGGACATTCGCATGATTGTTACGCAGATGTGTTACCCTCCATTCATACCAGCTACTCACAAACCTCAGAAAACGCGACAGCGACGCTGTCACTTTACGACGGTATCGAGTGAGCGGGAGGTACTGTCCCGGTCGTGCCGGCCCAGTTACGTTGCATAGGAGCATGTAGTGTCATCCACCTAAGCAGCATGACACTACCTCTCCCTAAACTAAATTCAGTACGCCCTATCTCTTATTGTCAAAATATGTCCACTGCTCGTTTAACCCCGTATGCTATTTAAAAAACTGGAGCACCTATTTTTACGACAGTATACTTTTTCACGGCACTTTCAAAAACCCAGTGCGCTCCAAACTACAACTGTACTACAAACGCCTGGGCATGTACCGGAAATACTGGCCAGCTGGCGACTCAATTTTAGTAGCACTGTCTGTTTTATTTATCTCGTGGATTTATTTTTCAGATTATCCTTCATCAGCCGACGTGTTTTTGGACCGCATTTTTGTATTGGACGACGACGAAAAGGCACGAACCACAACAACCACAACAAGACGTAGAACGAGAAGAAAACATAAAGGCTAATTAATTTAAACTCGTGTTTTATTCGGTACACACAAACGCACAAACACGCACGCTCGCTCCACACAGTAAGAAGGTACATACGCATGTTAATGTATGTATTTACTTCTGACACTTCTCGGTTGTCAACTTTGGTTCATGCACAAAAATCTGCCATGGTAGTGGCACTAGTAGCTAATTGTTTGATTAATTGCTACGAAGGCAATACAAACCAGTAATAAAACCAGTAATAAACTAAAAAGAATATTTACATGTTACAAATTTGTTACTCTTTTCGCATGTTTTGGGAAGAGGTAATGCCATGCGAGGAAGATGTAGTGCCATGCTGCGCAAGAGGAGGTATTGCCATGCTCTATGCACGCGGCACGACCGGGGAGGTACCTCTCGCTCGAATATTACCGCCGCAAAGTAAAACATCTTCAGTGCGTTTCGTGCGGTTTGTGAGTAGCCGGTGGCCTACATAGTAATTATGTGAATTTTTACGTGCCACCTTTCTTATGACTTCTTTTTAGACCTAAATGTACTACTTAATCGACATTAAAGTTATAACAACGACGCGACGCGCCCGTCTCAGAGTCAGGCATCAAGTGCGCAGGGTTTTTGTTTTTATTCGAATGGACCTATTACTGGTTGGCGGCGCTATTGCTCCCGCTTCAACAATTCTTTGTACTAGCAAAGACTTCTGTGTCTTTAGGTTTAGGGATACGATAGGGGGACAGACCCCCCTCTTTTCCCACAGATGGGAAGAGATGAACTGAAATGTTTTGTGGGCGTTACCCTATGGTGATTATTATTGGGACCGAAAAGGGGGAACGGTGCCCCTCCCCACACTAGTTTAAATTGCGGTGACGTGGATAAGGATAATTGAGCTCGTTTCTTGTTTGGCTTAACAGAGGAGGCCGGCCTCCTCGCCCCTCCCTGTGACGTGAGGGGTTCCATTCGCGCCCGAAAATCAACGTAAGTCGTGATCAGGATTTAATTTATTATCAGAACTCTCTACAATCGAGACTATATTATCTCTATGGTAATCTAAGCTCTCAGCTTACGGATACGAACCCGGGCTCATTTCCGTAAGCGGTGTGTGAGTCATATGTTACAACTGTGTTACTATATGTAAGGTTGCGTCGCTCGACCGGTACAAGCGGTGTACATGATATTGGTTCAAGCAGGAAAAATGCGTTCCGTTAGCTGGCTCTATTGGCGTTTTACTGCAGATGCGTGTCATGGAATTTCTTCGTTTGTGTTCTTGGGCGGATTTAGGTACTGCTATCGCGACCGCGTCGTTGCCGTCGTGCTATACGTGCTTCGGCCGACGGTAACGAGACTCGGTTATTAACGTCGGATCGTATTCCGACGTTTGAACGAGCAATATGTTTTTGTGATTGAGAGCACGGTCAAAGAACTTTAGAGACAGCTCTTTGAAGTGGCCTTTAATCGAGGTCAAGTGAAAGTCGCAGGGGTGGGGCCATGTTTATCGGGGACCTCCGGTTGCCATGCGTAGGAATCTATTAAGCATTCTCTGCAAACGTTATATTTGGGTTGGGGATATGTGCGCAAATGCTGCACTGCAATACGTCATGATTGTCTGTATGTGCTTATGTTTGTTCATGAGAGGATATAGTTGTAAAAGGGCGTATCCTGCCTTTTTCAGAACACTGTCTATGTGATTCTTGAAGCTCACCGGCATATTGAGCGTGACGCCTAGATACTTTACCGCCGCTAAATTAGGTACCTCGCTATCGCGGAGCAGGATGGGGTGCATGTTCCTTTCACTTGTACAGGAGGGGAGGGGGGGTTAAGGAAAAGAGTATGGACTTACTCTTTTCCGCATTAACCTCTATTCTCCAATTTAAGAACCATTCGCTGAGTTCGGTGCTGGCCTTTTGGAGTAGTTTGGCACCTGATGTTTGGAGTAGTTTGACAGTGTGCAGCTGGCGATATTCGCGGTATGTCGCTTGTGTACAGGTTGCAGAGGGTGGGAGAGAGAACCGATCCTTGAGGAACACCGGCTCTGAGGGGACTAGGAGATGACAGGGTGTTCTCTACTCATTAGCGGAACTGTCAGTTTGCTAGGTAACTGTTCACGATCACGATCAGTATGCGTCTGTCAGGCAGTCCTAATTGGTATTATTTGAATATGAGGCCTACGATGCCAAATCAAAAGATTGTCAAACGCCTTTGATACATCAAAGAAGACAGCGCACGTGCCGCGTGGCCGGCCCAGTCTTTTGAGTTCCGAAATACGTACTCCATGAGGATGGTTGTGGGCAGCTGTGGCTGTTGTGAAACGCGAACTGCTCGTCTGTGAATAGGTTTTACTCTCGTATCACGGCTTTTAGGTGTGCGAGAATTATCCTTTTATAGATTTTACCTAATGAGCTTATGAGATGGGCTGGTCGCTTGTGGGCTCCACCCGGGGTTTCCCCGGTTTGTGTATGCCAACCTTCCTTCCTTACATATGTCTGAAAAAGTGCACTTCGCCAGAAGGGTGTTAAAGATGCACACAGGCAGGCTTATATAACGGGCGGCAGCTGTTTAAGCGTCTTATTTGTAATTCAGTCGGACCCGGACCTCTTCGAGTGAAGATCCTTTATAAGATACTTTACTTCTTTTGTGTCCGTCCGACGTATGATCTCATCATCATCGTCCGGCGGCACAGCCAGGCGGGCCGTTACTATATTTTGTACCTCTTCTATGTGGGAGGGGTCTGTGGGGAGGGAGCTAGAAGTGCATTGGCTCTCTAGTGTATGGTATAGACACTCCGCTTCGTCATCGTCTAGAGCAGGTAATCGGTGGAGATTTGCGAGATGCCAGTGGGCCGTATGAGGCGGAGATTTTTCGCTAACGAAGTGGTCCCATCTCCCGTTTACAAAATTGGGTATAGCCTTTTTGACATCTCTTTCGACGGATGGCTTGTATGTACATTTCGCCTCCGTTGCTATCTTGCAGACGTTTAGCGCGTTTTTTCGACGGATTAAGTCCCTAACTTCGTCAGAGAGAGAGCTAAACGGTCCTCTGGGATTATTCTATTTTACTAACCAGTAGAGCGGTGACTATGGATGAGGCCGTGATAGTAGCCTGAGGTGAGTCTATGTCGCCTGGTATAATATTGAATTCACTCGATTGGAAATTAGCTAAATTAACTTGTAGTAATTTGTAGTACGTGATCTTTTTCTTTATTCTATTGTTTTTATTGAAACTATTGTCACCTAATTGTATTAGTACGGGTATATGGTCCGAATTAAGCTCGTGTAACGTTTCTCGTTTGAACGTTCACTCGTTATTAAAATGGTTTTCAGCCGTTTTAATAACGAGTGCTGCGTTCTTGTCAGTGCTATATCTATTATACTTGGTGATAGTATATACGCATTGTTGTTCGATGAATAATGGGTTGGGACATGCGGAGCGTTGATGATAATGACAAGGTCATCAACATATTTTCTAAGAGCAGTCCCGCGACTGTTTTTCAATCTATTGCCTGAGGTCACGTGGTGGTCGTTGAGGTCCCCAGCTAAAATTATTGGGTCGTCTGTGTTTAAGTGTTCGAAAATAGTGTCAAGGTCGCTAACTAGAAATGGATTTGAGCCTGACTGATATGTAGAGACTATGTTGATGGCCTGATGGCCCGTCATGCACTGCTTATATAGGGGTACTTCTAGATTTTCTAGATGGGGCGGGTCGAGTGGAATACAGTGAAGGAACCACTTGTAATAGATGACTGTACTACCCCCGACGGGATCGGGTACAAATACGTGAATTCTAGTGGCTAGGCTTTATTTAGGAACGTTTCCTGCACTAGCAGAATGTTGACTTTGTTTTCCGGGCGGAAATCCCGCAACTCGTATATGTTCGATCTAATACCGTTTGCGTTAAACGACACTCATCTTATAGAGTAGCAGCCGTTGGGACGCTTATTTGGCGAGGCGCTTAATCGTCTCAACCAGCGCTGCATGATCAACCTTGGCTTGGATTTTTTCCTGCAGCAAAAAAAAAGCTGTTGCACCTCTTCTGGATCGACTGACTTTATGAATTCCGCTATGATTTCAAAATCACCGAGTGTCTTTGGTCCTGATACCCTGAGAGAGTATATTTATTTTATTATAGTTCGAAAGCATACATTGTTTAAAGTAAGAAATTTATAAACTACGGAGATTACAAGACACTGATTACATTTTTTCACATTTGAAACTAGTTTGCTTGGTTTTTTTTTTCATTTTATACAAAAACAGTTTTAACGTGTGGTTAAGAACAGACTTTTACATGACACATTTGACAAAATTATAGTAATAATAATTCAGAAGCAAAATTAACAAGAGTAGAGACAATCAAACAAAAGAAAAAAATAATAATTAGGAAACTGCAGCAAACCAATTCTTAGAAAGTGTGTTACTAAATGCAATAGGAGAGGAATGAAAAAGATCCAGGTCGAGAGATTCGTCAAGGTCGTTCAAGGCTTTAGCCGATCTTATAGAAATAAATATTGTCTATAATTTGTTGATCTGCGAGAAATATATGCTTGTTTTCGTCTAGATCGTGTTGGAATCTTTGGTTTAATCTTTGACAAAATATATGGGGAATCGATTAAAAATTTTAAAATTTTGACCAATAATATTATATCTGCTATCTTACGTCTTTCTATTAGTGGCAATATGTGGTATCTCTTTTATCTTAGGTCATAGCTAGTGTCAAATATTTCACATTGAAATTGGAGATATTTCCCAAATTTTCTTTGTATTAATTAATTCTGCTCTATCGATATAAACTTCATATTACGGGTTCCAAATTTGTGAATTGTACTCAAGTACGATACGTACGTATGAGCAGAACTGAATCTTGGCTACTTTAATACTTTCAAACTGTGAGCAAGAGCGTATAACACACTCTAAAGTCTTGCAAGCTTTCCTAGTAATATATGCGATGTGCTTTTCATAGGTCAGTTTAGATTATTTGTATTACATATAATTTATCTAGCTCTTGACCTACAAGTATGTAGTTATAATTAGTGACATTGATGTTTCGTGTAAATCTCATCGCATAACGTTTACCAACATTAAGTGCTAATTTATTAAATTGGCAGTATTGTTCGAAATTCTGAAGGTCGTATTGTAAACGACAAAAATACTATTTTTTTTTTGATGTTTTTAAACGTTTTAAGCATATAAAAGAAAATTTGACTGTTGAAAACAATAACTAATATCGTTAATGAAAAGGCTAAAAAGCAAGGGGCCCTTTAGGGATCCCTGGGGTACTTCGGAGGGGAGTAAACTCTAATGAGATGTGTAACCACTGGTAACTACTGCTTGGGATCGATTCTCAATATAAAAGGTAAATCTAAACAGATTTACATGGAAACCTGAAGGAAGTAGCTTCTGTAAAAGTAAAACGTCTTTTCTATCAAAAGCTATGCTGTAATCAGTGGATACATAGTCGACTTGTTTACCAAAATCCATACAAGAAGTAGTCTATACTACTTCTATTCCAAAAAGGTTAATACATTTGTAGTAGTAGAGCGCTTCTATATAAAACTATGTTGTTCGGGTTTGAATGTAATAGTGAGATAATGATATATTTCATCGTAAATAAGTTATTTGAAAATCTTAGCAAAAAGACAAAGTTTTGAAATTGGCTGGTAGTTTTTTTACATAATTTCTTTTGTCACTCTTGAGGAAATGTGTTATAAAAGCGGATTTCCAGATCTCTGGCACAAATCCTTCGCTTAAAGACCGATTGAACAAGATTGACGAGGCTTTGTCAGGAAATTTGAGCATTTCACGATAAACAAAGACGGAATACGATCAGGACCTGCTCCCTTAGAAAGGTCAAGATATCTGAGAGATTTATTTATTAACTCCGAAGTTATTTGTGTGTTGCTTCATGTCGTAGCGGTAGGTGATGATAATGGCACTTCAGTACTTGAAAGATTAATGTTATTGTTACCAGAAGCAAAAAGAAAATTTTATTGAAAATAGGTTGGGAACAAATTGCATATATCCTCTCCACTGGAGAAAGATTGCACTTGATATGTCATGGAAGAGGGTATGATATTGGAATGTCTTCTGTTTGATTTTTCAAAATACCAAAAGAATTTTGGACAAGTAGTAATAATATTTTCACATTTATCAATATAGTTTTTATAACATTCGACCTCAAATTCCTTCCCTCTCTTACGTAGTACCTAAAAGTATTCAAAACATCCATAGTATGATAAACATGCCATTTTCTTGCAGACTTATGCTTTTCTTTAAGAACTTTTATTAAGGCTATAGTATACTATGGAGGATATGTTGACGGTGAAGTCATTTTGTAAGGAATATATTTTTTATCTATAATGAATATATAAACATTCATAAAAGTATTCAAAAGCTAAGCGGACTCCTGTAAGGTACTGATCCCAAGGCACCCCGCCCGTGTAGTTACACTGTCGTGGTCACCACGTTCATAAAAATATCAATATTAATTTGATTATAATACGAAATTGAATATTAAGCGACTTGTGATGCGAATCTTCCGGCACCATGGGATTATGACTGGAATTTACGGTCGAGTTCGTGTTGCTTAAAACAAGGTCCAAGACCTTATTATTTAGAACGCTAAGATTTTTTTGGCCATAATGAACACAGAAATTAACGAATAGTCAAGCAGCTGTATCGACTGCCAAAAAACAAAATTTTACCGCCACACTATATCTCCCTTATAAAAATTTAAAAATAGTGAACGGCTAGCACAGCTCCACGTGGACTTAGTGGGACCCCTGCCCCACGAACACAGTTCAGCAAACAAAAAATAAGGTTGAGACTTCCGTAATATCTGGTGACGCGTTTGTGTTTTTCTATAGCGTACGAATACAAACGAGCAATCGTTCACCACCCCCCTAATGAACCACCGGCCACTCACAAACTATACTAAACGTGACACCGAAGATGTCACGTATCATGTACCCGGTCGAGCCGGCTATTGTGCCGCAATGTACCATGACATTACATCTTACTTAAAAAGAAAAGTTAAGTTAGTTTATACTGATTCATATTAGGCAACTGTTATATAAATAAAGCTAAGTAGCCGCCACATCACGACTTATTCTATATATGATCACCAAAAATATCAACTTTTAGCGGGTAGGTAATAATGATATTTGTAGGTTCAATCGGTTCAACGACAAACACCGACATAGGTATGTCGCTATCTGCAATATTGAATATAATATACATGTCCATTTTCAAGTTAATGTTAAATTTAAACAACTGTCCACTGAGCAATTACAATAACTCCTTTTTTGTTTCTCCATTTTTACGACGTCGAAACACATGCGCGTCACAAGAGGTCGGCAGCGGTGAACGTATTCGACCGAAACCGACCGAGATATCGCGCCGGTGAGTGAGGTCTATGTCTGCTTTCGAGGGTTCTTTCTTCCTTTTCATTTGGTGCCCGCACGCACGCTAGCACACACGTACGCGCATGTGTACCACAGAGTATTATATAGAGGAGCTGTCACATTGTCATATGAAACAATGCGTGGTTTGGCATTGGGTTTTGTTCCAAATTAATGTGGGTTAAGCGTAATCGATGTATGGGTTCCAACTCTGTACCAGGTACCTTTGAATGTGTATTTATTGCATTTGGGCAAACGACACCAACTCCGTTAACTTCACATAGTTTAGTGTCATTATTTTCAGAAAATGTGCACATTTTGCATATACTGCATGCAACCCATAGAATCTTGTTCGACCAAGTATAAAAACTTGTGACCAGACCATATAGCGGTCTATTAGTGACCTCCTGGTCTAGATAGCCGCATAGTACGACCAATTGGAAACGAGTTACGCGGATGTAACCACTACTCGCTGCTCGTCAATAAATAAAACGCATTAGCTGTGTGAGATAAATTGGTCTTTATTTAGCTAGGAACAGAATATAAAATAGCATGGTGTTATCACTCATTAAAATTATAGTAACAATATTTATTGCCTATCTGTAGTCTATAACCTAGGTCTAGTAAATGACCTAACGCTATATGAATGGAATAATTTGTATATATTTAACACTACACTTTTCATCCTGTATTAAAAACAATCATTAACGAGGTAAGTAGCTCTTTCTTTTTTTTCGTAGGACCTACTGCAGATTGGCGGCGCTTGTCCAGCCTTATCAGTTCGAATGATTAGCGAAGACTTTTGTGTCTTTAAGTTTTATGGAGGCGATAGGGGGACAGACCCACCTCTTTTCCCGCAGATGGGAATGGTGATTTATTATTGGGACCGAAAAGGGGTAAGTAGTCCCCCTCCACACACTAGTGGGACGGCGCTCGCACGATGCCGTTCAAGTACGTCAAAAAGCCGTGCACTTGATTTATTTATTATTATTAGAGCTCTCTACAGTTGCGTTATTTTATTTCTACAAATCTTAGCTCTCAACTTACGGATTCGAACCCGGACTCGTTTCCGTAAACGGTGTGTGAGTTTGTCATTCTGTCAGTCATATTTGTTATAACTTTGTCACTATATGTAACATTTCATCGCTCGACCGCCACGAGCGGTGTCTATGGCATTAGTTCTAGCAGGAAAGATGCATTTATGGACCATCTTGGCGACCCAAGGGGGCCTGTGTGTCGGGCTCAGGTCGTGAAAATCGTGAAGCGATAGCTACTACCGACAGTAAGTAGCTCCCTGCCTACTCAGGTAGCTGTTGGTCGTTTGGTTATAAATATAGCATACATAGAGTAGGAAAGCCAACCAAAGACGCGTCCTCTAAGTTGAAAGAGAAAGCAAATGTGGCTTATCTCTATCCTTTTCGTTCATTTCTCCCTGCGCAATGCACATGCGATATTATAGAGACAAAGGTAGTAATGTATCCTAATGTTTTATCTCCAATAACCAACACAACACTCGCCGCTGTAGGTTAGCCTATCGCTTCTCGTCTCTATTTTATCTCAATGGCTATAAGTAGCAATTCTTACGAGTTGTACCACTTCCGCCATGTTATATTGACTTGTATTCAAGATATTGAAGCTACATACGAATGTGGAGGAAGCAATATTAATCAGTAGGGATCGCGACTAGGGTTGCCACCATGTTAATATACAAACATTATAGTATATCTTCATTATCAGCCCTTATCGATCCACTGCTGGACATAGGTCTCATTCGATGAACGCCAAGATGGGAGATCTTCTGCTACTCGCAGCCATCCCATTATAATATGTATACATATTGTTTGTTCAAAATATGCAACACGTCATAAAAAAAGTGTATTTATTTATCCGTCTTTATAATCTTTGTTGCTTTTTGAGACATTTAAAAACTATTTGTCCTCTTTGAAGATATTTTCAGCCTCCTTGTAATTTAAATGTACATGAAAATAGAGCTGACAAACCAAATTTAAAGTTCGATATTGTCATGCCGGCTGACCGTCTGATAGGTGCTCATAACTAGTGACGAGCCAGTATCAATATTCCATTTAAATCGGGTCCCTAAGCGTACTTTATTGATGACGTAGAAAGTACGCCTTCATGAAAAATAGTATTACACTCTATTATAGAGTACGGGTGGCAACCCTAATCGTGACTTATAGTATTTTATTCACTCTGCCTATCCCATTAGGTAACTTTAATGTGTAACCGTTGTGAAATGACAAGACATGTTGTGGTAAAAATATTTTCTATAACGGTGAGCTGATCTACATAAGACAAATAGCAGAATGGATCCTAATGATATTTTTTTAATTTTTCGGTAACCAGATAAGCACTGTTATAGCCAACCCATATACCAGCTAAAGCTATACAGGAAATTGTGTATTGCGGAACCCCCTTTCACAAATCTATCGAATTGGCTTGCAAAACAAACCCCGATTACCGTTTTTTGGTTTCCTAAAGCCAGGCTATTCATTTGTTTCGAATTTTCACTGTCAAGTCTAACATTTTATTCTATTCTGTGATCGACATTCTTTAATAAAAATAAAAGATACACGATTTCATACCGAACTGTTCTAAAATATCCGTGATTGTACGCGTTTTACAAAGACAACGTTACGCTTTATGGATTTTAAATCGTTTTTAAAAAATGAAATCTATTTGAAGGAAGTGTATAATTTAAACATATATTGTAAAACCTGACGCGCGTTTTAAGGTGTTCTCACATGGCATACTGTGCATTGTGCACATGTTATATATGGTTTAGAGATGCTGACAGTGTATCTTGGTATTTTATTATAAATTAATGGTGAGCTATCATTGAATACATTTATCTATGTCGTGCCAAATAATTACATATACTTGTCATCCAACTATTTGGAGAACGTTTACACTTTGCGTTTGGTAACGTGTGCTAAAGAAAACTGAGGCTTCTCTGTGCATAAGTTTGCACGACGTGACACGTATGGATATCGGCTAAAATTGGCTTCAATCTTGCATACCGATATTATGAGAAACTTTTCTTAGCACACATTTTCAAGAAAGATGTCACGTGTCCGTTGCTCAACAACTCAAACGTTTAAGCGAATTATCAACGTAAACAATTCTGCCTAGTTGTCAACCAGTTAAACCATTGTAACATACAATAAACGCCCGTTTTACTAGTTAATAATATTTAAGTGTCAAGCAGCCATTTGATACTTGATTCTTGGCTAGTACAGGAGCATATGATATTAAATTGCCATTTATTAGCCAGTAACGATCCATCCCGGTTGATTAGCTAGGGGAAACATATAATACACTAAAACCTTCCTTGGAAGTTCCATCTAAGGATGCAAACCGCAAGAATATCTGTTGTGTAGATATAGACAATATTTTAACATTTTGTTTATAGTGAATATAAATATATTAAGTTCCTAATTGGGATGATTGGGGCTTTAATAAGATCCTGTGGAACTGAACAGAGGGTATTGTAATTAAACCTATTAATTAATCGCATAAATATACTTACATAAATCTAAACTAAAACTACAGCCAGCTCCCTGTGATTATGTTCATGGTATTTTCTATTAAGGCGTTAAGGGTAAACTTATCGCATTTTTATTGTTGTTGTTATTGTTTGATTCCAATTAAAAGAATAAACGAACTAGCAACATAAATACTTTGTTTGTAATAAGTTAACGCCTAGTGTTAAATGCAACATATTTACAGGTCTTTGTTTTTTTATATATGGGGAAAAGGAGCATATCGTAGCGCTAAATGGTAGTACTATATATACCAATGTAATAAAGAGGAAACATTTGATTGTTAGTTTGTTTGTTTGTATTCAATTGACTCCACAACTACTGGAACGATTTGAAAAATTCTTTTAATGTTACAGCTCAATATTATCAGCGATGAGCATATGCCATATTATATTACAGCTCAATATTATCAGCGATGAGCATATGCCATATTATATTACAGCTCAATATTATCAGCGATGAGCACATGCCATATTATATTACAGCTCAATATTATCAGCGATGAGCATATGCCATATTATATTTTATTAAGCGTTTTGATCATTACGAAAATTGTAAACATGAAAATAGTAACAAAGTAAATCCTTATGTAGCTGCAGACCTTATTGCCAACTAGCTGTCTCTGCAGACGATGTCCCGTCGTAAACATAATTTGTTGTCGTTGGAACGTGTAATGTTTACGAGGCCGGAATTGAAATTTATAATTTTTATCACGAACCGTAAAAAAAAATCATTAATCTTGTTAATTAATGATGTTTTATTGTGATGAGTTTCGTGGAATATCGGTGTGCAGCCATGATGGACTGCTAGTTATACCTAAATTGTGTCTTCAGATAACTGTGCGAAACGGTTGTTGAATCCTGTCTACCAATGTATATACATTTTTAAGCGATAACATTTTATCGCTATATTTCTTATGTCTAGGAAGAGGTAGTGCTATACTGCTTAGGATGTTGTGCCATTTATGGCGCAGGACGCTATATCCTCCTATGCAAAGGAATTGGGCGGGCGCGACCGGGGAATTACCTCCCGGTCACTTGATACCGGCGTAAAGTGACAGCGTCGCTGTCGCGTTTCATGCGATTTGTGAGTAGCCGGTGACTCATTGGGGTGATGACAGGAGGGCAACGCTTCTGCGTGATAATCATTTTAAGGTTCATGGGCGTCGGTAGTCATCAAAATGCTCCGATTTCTCGTTTGCCCTCTTATGCAATAAAAAATGCATCGCTGAGCCCGTAATACGTGTGGTATTATGAAACGCCTGTGACCTTGTATTTAACGACAGTTTGTATAACGAGCATTGATTTATAAAAGTACAAGATACATGATTCTATACTGAACTGTCTTTCTAAAACATCCGGTACTGAGTATTAAAAAAAATTGCCCACCTAGTTTATAGATGAAAATCCTAGATTAAGCAAGGAGCTGTCTAAATATGTGTGCAAAGCTTTATTATTATAAATTTGGTATTTGTTAACAAATTATTGAAAGAACTTTCGACCTGGGAAATTTGAATCTAAATGATATAACGATATATGTATAGGTATTTTCTCATAATTTCTATAACATAAATGTCATTGTAAATATATAAGTAGTCAATAGTTATAGACATATATATATTTATATATATATATATATATATATATATAAACATAATGTGTATTATTGTGTCCTTTTTGTGTTTTATTTAAAAATTTTACCTTTGTAACATATAATTGTATACATATATTGTATTTAATGCAAATAAAGTATTATTTTTATTAAATATATTTTTTATAAAGTCAACCAAACGCGCATGTTTCTAAGTGTGATTCACTTTATAAAAACTACGCTAACAATTGCATTTTTTTTTCTTTTAAACTTCCTTTTTAATTTGGGGTTTTAACCTTGTTAGGATATATCAATCCCCTTGTGACCTCCACGTACGTGCAACCACTGTCGAGACAGGATGCCACTCTGCAAAATACTCTGGCCTCTTCTGTTTTTGGCTTTGATAAAATAGTTTAGGCGACACCAACACTGTGTAGATTAAATTTAAGCTTTCGATTTTTAGTACATTCCTATGATCATCAACTAATGATGTATATTATTTTTAGTACATTCCTATGATCATCAACTAATGATGTATATTATTTTTAGTACATTCCTATGATCATCAACTAATGATGTATATTAATTTCGAAATTGCACATCTTAATGCCAATTGTTTTGAGACGTAGACTGTATATGTGGAATTTTTGTAAGTCAATTGTGACGAGCGTAAAACATTACATTGTGCGATTGCGGTAGAAATTAGGACAATAAACGTTTAACCACAGTTAACTTAAATGCTCTGGTTATACTACTGCAGTGAGAATAGACATACAGAGAGACGATGTCTGTAACACCAGGTCCCATTTTGTAAGTCAATTATGACGAGCGTATAACATTACATTGTGTGATTGCGGTAGAAATTAGGACAATAAACGTTTAACCACAGTTAACTTAAATGCTCTGGTTATACTACTGCAGTGAGAATAGACATACAGAGAGACGATGTCTGTAACACCAGGTCCCATTTTGTAAGTCAATTATGACGAGCGTAAAACATTACATTGTGTGATTGCGGTAGAAATTAGGACAATAAACATTTAACCACAGTTAACTTAAATGCTCTGGTTATACTACTGCAGTGAGAATAGACATACAGAGAGACGATGTCTGTAACACCAGGTCCCATGGTGAAAAGTCCAATAAAATCCAGTAGGAATAATATAAAACTTAAAATAAAACGCACTAATATAATTAACTATAATTGATAGAATCTCTTAAAATCAATGATTTACAAAAATACAAGATACACGATTCCACACGGAACTATCATTTTAAAATATCCGCTTTTGTACACAAACATACTTTTTTGCAAAAATAACATTACGCGCATGATTATAAGTCGTTTTCAGGAAGCAGATTCTATTTGAAAAAAAATCTTACCTTATGCGCATGATTTAAAGTTGTTTTTACGAAGTGCATAATTCGAAATGTGCACATCACCTATACGGACGATTGTGACGCCGACTGTGTATCTTGGTGTTTTTGTAAATCAATCCTTAAAATATAAACATCAAGTGCCATGCTACATGTTACCTACTTACATACTATTACAACTATGTATAGAATCTATGATAATTTAGAATAATTCAGTTTATTAAAGCTAGTTTAACGATAAGTACTATAAAGCGTAATCTTAGAGATATCATTATTGAGAATAATTGGAAAATCGATTATAGATTTGCGTGAAGACAAAAGATACCAATAGAAGTGAACGTTATTACTTTACAAGTCGATGAAACAAAATGCGAATATGATTAAATATACATTACCTCTTATATCATTCTCCCGTAGTATATTTTCTGATGTTATACTCTTGGGTGTGTGATTTTAACTCACTGATAACTACATCTCGACTTGTATTTATTTACGCCTGGTCTGAATTTGTATAGCACTGTGGCACTCTGCGAGTGATCCTGCCTTGAATTATTCAAGTCCCCAGGCATCTTCGAGTGGATTTTGCAATATATGTAAGGACTGGGTAAATGTGAAATATCACACTATCTTTAAATCTTTAAGTGTATCTATCTTTAAATCTTTTCTTCTGAGATTTCCTGAAGGTAGATTCTTAGCATGTCATGAGAGGCATGCTAAGAATCTAAGCATTCGCAACAGGTAAAAAACTGGTTGTCTGTAAGTCGGTTTACGGACGATATAAACGTGTCTTCGGTTCTCTAATTGACCTGTAAACGCATCGCCCGATGACAAGAGACGGCTTGTTGCACTCTCTTGCTCTCCAACGATTCGGAACATTAGTATGACCAGGAAAGTTACTATGAGGTCATATTTTTCATGCCAGTGTTATTGATTTACAAGACCTCACGTCAAAGAATATAATGGCTCACGCTCATAAGTTTTCAAATAAAATGTGCATTCAAAATAACAAGTAAAGGATATATTAATTAAGCTTAGATAATTCGTATAGGAAAATATTTAATAGCAAATTAAAAAAGCCGTAAACACTTTAATAAAAACCTTGGGCATTCTAAGCCTATTTCTAAGTTTTCGCCCGCAGTGTGCGCGGTTGCATCCGGCGGTTGAAGCCGCGGCGGTTTGCGATCGTTTGGTAGTCTGGACTTCAACTATTCGTTAGTGGTCTAGGGAGATTTGAAATAAAACCGCAAACCCCCAACGCAGCGGGTGCGGAAAAAATCGCACCGTGAACTCTTAGCCTTATACAGCGCAGCTTGCACTTCGTGGCCACCGTCCAATTTTTTAATAATACTTTCATGTAATATGTGGTTGTCAAAGTAAAGTAGTTGTATAATTTTTATAATGAACTTTAAAAATAAAGATTAAAAAAATGTTTTATGCGGATAGTCTTTGTGAATATCTTTATAAATCTAAACAACATAAGAATTATGTGCGTATAAATTACATCTACCATTATGACACCGCATAAAAATTGACAGTATTATAGGTACGTGAGACATAAAATGAATATTACTTTTCATAAATAAACTTAAGTAATAACGTTTTTAAATGTTTCTCGTCTATTATAATTATGATGTTGTTAAGGAAATTCAAAGTGTTGCTAAAGGAAACGGTCAGCGTGCGAGTGCAACTAAAGCTGCGACGATGAGTGCGATCGCCGGCGACCGTGTGAAGGCTCCGTTACACTCGTCCGTGTCGCAGCAGAACGTGCGGGCGCCCCACCACTCTGTAAAAAACAGACATTCATTATCACCATTAATAACACCATTTTTATTATTTCATAGTATGAGAGGGTAAATGAGCAATCGATGCCGTTTGGAAGACTACCGACGCCTACAGACGTTCACGTTACTGTTCTTATAGTGCCATCACTACAAAAAAAAAAATGTTTCTCCATGGACTACGTCAAATGAATTCATCACTTTACACTAAATGTTTTTATAGGGTTGAGGGAAGACGAGTAGTCGGCACTACCGACGCCCATTGATATTGGCACATTTATTATGCATTGGTCAGACAGATGGACGGAGAGACGGACTGACATCCGGAGAGACAGACGGACATACGGAAAGGCAGATGGATGGACGGAAGAATCGAGGGACGGACGAACGGACCAACGGACGGACGGATGGATCAACGGACTGACGGACGGACGAACATTATACTTTAAATTAGGCAACAATACGCACCACTCCTGGAATAAATCTTTTCATAAAATCCCAAACAGTCAGTTTTATTTATTCATATTTTTATACCCCGTGACACGAGTTTTAAACCGCTAATGCGGTCGCTCAGGGTTTTAAACCTTTGTATTTAAGTATCAGCACGTCCTGCCTTATCACGGATATCTCTTAAACCATGGCAAATATTCAATGATTTACAAAAACAGAATGTCGCCATATTTTCATATCCATTGATTTACAAAAGTACAAAAAAAAATCAGCCTTGTAAACATTGCAATGAAAATAAATTCAATATATTATGATAGAACAACGTTTATATGGACTGCTAGTTGTTAATAATTTTTGCAGCTATACAAGGATTTACTTTGTTATTTTTCACACCTTTGGTTGCGTTATCGAAATTTTAGAAAATGTTGTATATTCATGACCCTTCTGATATATTGGATGTTAGGCACAGCAGCTCATTATATCATTACACTATTCTATCCTAGGACGAAATCATATTCTTCGCTTGATACCGGATGCTTTATTTCTCTGCCTTATAACTTCGTTGCGAATTCTATCGGTAAATCCTAAATTAAGGACGAAAGCATTGATTGAAGACATTTGTCTTCGAGCTCCGCGGTAGAGACAAAAAACTTCTATGGTCGGCAACAAAAGAATTCGGCCCCTATTTCCTAGTAGTTCCTCTAGTCCTGGCCACAGTAGGTTGAGCTAATTAAATAACCCCACCATGTTTCAAGATTTGTCCAAACGGTGGGGCTTATTAGCTTGGGGTGAACCCAGGCGAAGCCAATTGAACCGAAGGGGATCTTTGCACCCTTATAAGAAGAGGGGGCTTAAGAGCAGGAGGAGGAAGTGCTCTCGGTACCCCTCTTATAAGAAGAGGGTAACAAAGGACAATAGGCTTCTGTGCGCGGGGCAAGGGGCGAGGATGGGAACCTGCCCCCATTGCACTGTCCCAATGTCGGTGGGGCTGTCTTGTAGTGCGGGACAACCCCACCTGTGGAGGTGGAGTTGGTCACTTAGGGGTCTGACTAGCCGTCGAGGTGCCCTGAAGATTTGTTGTTTCGGAGCATCTCACCAAAGATGGTACTGATGCCACTCGCAGTGGTGAAAGGAAAATCGTATTGAAGGCACAGCTGGGTTTTAACCTTGATGCAAAAAAAAACAATACAATGCTTCTTCTTCATAATATTGGTATAGACTAGCAGCGCCCCGGGGCTTCACCTGCTTAACATGGTAAAATTCCATGTTATAAACTTGAATGAATTCACCCCTTTAGGGGTTGAATTTCTAAAAGTCCGCATAATTGTTATGCAGATGTGTTGCGTTCCTTTCCTCCTTCCGTCCGGGGCCACCCGAAAGCCACAAGCTACATAGTTTTTTTAGCATAAGGGGACAAACGAGTAATCGGAGCCATTCGATGACTACCGACGCACATGGACAAACGCGACTGGGAGGGCATGTCATTTTGCAGCACTGTCGTGCCGGTGCAGTTCCGCTGCAATGCAGCATCGCTCCACCTCTTACTAAATGTTATAAATGTAAAGTAAGTCCGGTATCATTAGCTATTGTAAAGAAGTTCATTTAAGTTTAACAATGGACCTGAAGAATGGACTTACCAATTAACTTTCATAAAAGTTAAAATACTTCGGAATTAATTTTCGCTGCTAAGGATTTTATTATCGCGTAGAGGCAATTTTTCGATATAGTACATTATAGGTACGTATTGCACTAGCTCCGCCCCACGATTTCACCCGTGGTAGCTTCTTTTAATATACAGGGACAAACGAGAAGTCAGTGACATGTCTGCCAACGTCCATAGATATTTATATGATTATTATTATATTGCCCTTCGTTCGTCCTTTCAAAGTTCGCAAACCGCACAAAACGCAACAACATAGGTGTGATTTTGCGAATGTAACACGTTAGTGATACTGCCAGGATCGTAACGGCCGTATTCATTTGCAATGTAACAACAACAACTATTTATGTCTAAACCGCAGACACAGATGTGTACTGTACACTTATAGAATATTTTTAACCGACCTCGATGTTGATTTTTTCGAGTGTATGCATGTAAGTATGAGTGCATGTTGATTCCCTCTATCTCGCGGATAGGAACTAATGCTGTCGAAGAGAAGCGAAACCCCATAAAATCATCAGATTGCTAAGAAAGGTCGGCGTGCGTCCAGACTACGTCCAAGGTCGAAAAGGAGACCGTACCCCTCTTTGCCGCAGATGTGCGAGATCTATGTCGATATGAGGGTCATTGTTATAGCAAATTTAACTATTATGCGTACGTAAGGGTCGTGTTATTATAATATTCATATGACACATATTCCCCGATAAATGGCCTATTCAATTCAAAAAGTATCTTTCAATTCGGGCCCGTAGTTCCTGAGATTCGCGCGTAGAAAGGAACAACCTCGTCAGCTTTATAAGTGTCGTGTTGAAACCAGTAAAGTAACCACAAAATAAAGTCATCGTGACTAGGACAACACACTATTATATTTTTGGAAGCTGTTTCCGTTTTTCAATAGGCGTTGTACAATTTCTTTAGCATCTACTTTTTTACTCTAGATTTCGCAGATATAGACCAATATAAGAAACTAATTTGAACAGTTTTGACTTTTTTTGTTGTCCTTTCTTTTTCATCATCAGTTATTTAAATTTTCCGATTGTTTAGGCTTGATTACGTCATCGCTGGCATAAAGATAGCTATCAGCCTTTGTCTATATTTTATCGTCTTTTATGTGACATTAGCAAATACCAAAAATGACAAGTTATAATAGCAAAACAGGGTTTGTTTTGCTATTATAACTTTTCACGCCATTAATTGATAATTAATACCACTGAACACAATTTAAATAATAATTACTATTCGCCGTGAGTGATAACTTTTTCGAAGCTGATTTGCGACCTGCTTCTATTGCTTGACAGCTATCACTTTACAAGTTTGTTTTGATAATTTAACATGACACATTTAACATTTACCAACCAGTATAGAAAAAAAAGTGTTTCTTAGATTGGTCAATATTTACGAAGTGTAGAATAAAAAGTGAGTGTTAAAAAAAATGTGAATGCCCATTGAATATTCGGCTGTTCGCTAGTAATTGCTGTCGTATTAATTGATGTGATACACGAGTCCTATCACGAGGATATCACACCACATAACGAGACATACACACGACCGTTATAATCGTTATAACTGGCATAGCGATATGAATAAATTATGTCAATGCAGTATAACTGCGGTAGAATATTACTTGCATGACATTAATTTCATTTTTATATTAATTTACTTGACTTCATTTGACATATTATTTTTGTGATGTTAGTAATAAACTTGTTAGTACCTGCACGCCTATTATCCTCGTAGAGGTAGGCTGTGTGTGCTAGTACATCCCACAACTGGTAAGTCCAGTAGATGTACTAGCAAACCCACGATCAGCCAAGGTACTGAGGCCTATGATGTTATAGGTGGCCAGCCTATGACCACTTCAGCATCATTCCAATCCCAGACAATGTAATGTATGTTCAGAACAATCTCAAAAACATTTAATAACAGTTGCCCGACCTGGGGATCGAACCCAGGACTCCACGCGGCTAATGGTCCTAACAGGCGACACACGCACCGTTGCACCACGGAGGCGATATAAGCTTGTTAGTGTATATTGTGGCTGCGATCTGTTGCACATCTGTCAAGATATTTACATAGTCTGTATTGTGATGACAGCTATGACAGATGTGCCCGTGTTAGACTACAATAACCAGTACGGCCATGAGCTGAGGACGCGTCGGGTGTGTGGCTCAGTGATGTGCTACAGCTTGCCATCATACACGTAGTCCTCACCTGGAGTCCATCACTAAGGAGGTTCTATGTGACCCTTGTCATGTGCACTCCATATGTCATCCTGACATATAATACTATTATCTTGAGGATTATGACTATTATATATGGATGAAAGATCTTATATTATTTTTTGATATTTAAATTACTATCTAATAAACAAGAAGTGTTCATAAATTTTGTTTCGCACGCCAAATAATGGCAAATACACTGTGACTTCTTAATTGTTTTCAAGATCATGCACTACGTGTATTTGTAAATAAAGATTCTTGTTCTATTTATTGTTTAAAACAAGTTTTTTCTATAAAAAGATAACCTTGAAACTTACTGTTTATAGGGGAATATGTGCAGTCGGGCCTTCCCACCTCCGATGCGAACGGGTAAAAATAAAAATGCCTCTATTTGATCACAGCCACATTTATTATTTGGTACGTCAGTATACTATTAATATTGTCACTAAATCCTATTAAATTATTAATTTCCATTTTATTATTTAATTATTTAGGATTAAAATATAATGTAATGGAGAGTTATACTTAATGGACGTTTTAAATTCTCGAGAATATTACTCATTATAATAAAAATATTTTTATCGATTTTATTGCGGTTTGTTTCATTGTTTCACTGACCAGACGTTGAAGAAGCAACTATGGTCACGAATGGTCTGAGATGGCAGAACTCTTGATATCACACGTTATTAAAAGTAACCGAAGATTCATACTTACTTCTGTTAGCGCAAACGGTACTTCTTATACGTTGTTGTCTTGAGGTGTTGTCTGGTTTTTGATTTCATTATGTTTACAAATGAATGCCTAACAAAGGGCATCACCTAGCCCACCTCCCTTTTGAAATTTAGATGTTTTCTAACTTCAGTAGCCTAACGTGTCATCCCTGGAAGGAATCGGTGTCATTTGCTGAAACGTCGGGCTGTTTAAGTAATGAAATAAACCGCGATGAAATCCGCAAAATTAGTATTATTGTAAAAAATATATAATTAATATGTACGAATTGATTAAGGTGGCGGGGAGCCGCTGGTTGCAAGTGCTTCGAGACCGTGACTTGTGGCGCTTTATGGGGGAGGCCTATGTCCAGCAGTGGGCGTGTCACGGCTGATGATGATGTTGATGATGTATTATTTCGGCTACTTGTATAAAACGAGTTGGAGATGCTACTCACCCGGTTTCCATTTCCACTTTGTGTCATTACAGCTTTTCAATAGTCGCGTCAATTTGATACAAATTTGCCGGCGATTCAACTTGCATTTTGTTTACGAATGGAAATTAAAAGCTTCGTGTGATGTATTTAGTATGAATGGAAAATTATAATGTTTTATTTTACACAAGGACGAGGTGGTGCTATGCTGCATGGAAGGAGATAGTGCCATACACGTTGCCCGGTCGTGCCACATCCTCCTATGCAAAGGAATTGGCACGACCGGGGAAGTACATCTCGCTCACGGATCTGCTAAACGTTCATACAAATTTCCATGGGCGTCGGTAGTCATCGACAGGCTCTGATTGCATGTTTGCCCCCTTATACTGTAAAGAACACACACACAATGTCTTTTAATATAGGGGCGGATTCGGTCGGAGTGCTTAGGACTACAGATGCAGGGTAACTTCAGCATAGAGGCAGAAGTCTCGCCCGCTTCGGCCTAATCTTTCCACGGACCACCGGAAACCCCGGACACTATGACAACATAGCTGTTATTTCGCGTGGTATCTTTTAGGCGCAAAACATTTCCCCGCTCGTGCCCGTCAAAATTTTGGTCTCCCTGACTCATAATATGTTCGATAGCATAAAGTGAGATATTGCCTCGTCGCAGAACCGCAGCCGTGAGATCCTTGGTTCTAGTCTCGGGTCCGGTACCCAAAGTGTTATTGGTATTTTTCAATATTTAATAACAGTCCGAAGGCAGGAAGTTGGCGGTGTTACACCCCCGTGCCTCGGCCACGTTAAGCCGTCGGCCCTGCGCCTGATCTCTCTCCGTTAGTGTCGGACAGCCGTCTCATCGGAATAGGTTCTCCTATTCCGGTGTTTTTCATGTTTTCTAATACTTCAGGGAGCAGGGAGTACACTTGTGTCTGCGCACACACTTGTGCACTATGATCTGTCCTGCACACTTGTCTATCCCCACAGAGATGGCCGCCGTGTCCGAAATTTGGCTAGGGCGTATTATTATTATTATTAACGTGACAAATTCGTTGTCAGGTTCGTCTAAGTTAAATACATATGGAACAGATTGTCTGTAAGTCAACCATGGTTCAAGTCTTGTCGTGGCGGTGGAGCTCAGTAGCCTGGGGTGAACCTGGGCGAAGCCAACTAAACCGAGGGGGATGCTCCTTGCACCCTTCTTATAAGAAGAGTGGGCCAAAGATCTGGTGGAGGATCGTTCTTTGTACCCAAGAGGGGTATAAGAAGAAGGAACAAAGGATCCAAAGGAGGCGGCGCTTTTGTACATGGGGCAAGGGGCGACGATGGGAACCTATCCCCATTGAACTGTCCCAAATTCGGTGGGGTTGTCCTGTGGTGCGGGACAAAGTCAGATACTATTTGTGAGATATAATTTATAAAATTTTTTGCAATGCGAACCTTACGAGTATGATTATAAGTTGCATAATTTAGACATATACAAATCTTTTACACAGACGGATTTCTTTTACTGACTGCGTATCTTGGTATTTTTGTAAATAATTGCGCCACAAAAAATCAATCTAATCAAAAACATTGAACGTAAATTTGAATTTAATGAAAGGAGCTATCATTGGAACCTCGTAAAAAACCACTTGCCCTGCCTATCATCATAAAACCTCTCGCCCGCGCCGGTCCCGGGGCCTCAAATTACATTTTTACGGACTATTCTCAGTCCGTCGTTCCGTTTGGCTTAAGCGCTTTGTACCAAATATCCTGCTTCTACTTTATTTATATTTTTTGACTAGCAATACCGCGCATTTTTACTCCACGCCCTGAAACGTACTCTGGGTGGAGTTTCGTAAAACTCGTTCTTACCGGATGTCCACTCCACACCTGCAACCCCCGTGTCTACACCCTAAGAGGAATCTGACAAAATTAAAGTTTGTATTTGATATAGTTTCTGAGATTTTTTCAATTGATCAGTGAGTGTGATTTCTATTTTATATAGCCGTATAGTAGACATTTCACAGCATATGACACACATTCATTGATGCACTAAAATACAAACATTTAAATTTTTTATTTCGGCCTCATAAATGTTACACGTTACCTAACAACAAATTCAATTTGTAACTGAACAATGTTCGAAACTACTGAACCGATTTGAAAAATCTTTTTACAATTAGAAAGCTACATTACTTGTAAGGAACATGGGCTGTATAATATTTTGTAAAAAGTTTTGATCATTATTATCATTATGAGAACTGTGGTAGTGCGTGCGAAAAAACAAAGAAAATCCTTGTATTGTTGTATCGTCAACTGAATTTGTCATGGTAACGAGTCATATTTAGGAGGCCGAAAATAAAATTTAAAATGTTATTTTTTTATTAATCAATGAATTTATGCCATATTCTGGGACATATCCATGCGAATCCGGGACGGATTGCTAGCTTGTCTATAAATAACAATGTCAGCTCAATTTCTGACAGGCAATCCGATGCTGCATTGGGATTATCTTCGTTTCCCACGGTGAGCATAACACGTGAGAGACGTGAGCACAGCATGGCGGTACTGTTGTAACGCCCAGTTACGGTTTCACACGATGCCATTACTTTTCTTTTCGTACCGCGTGATTAAATCTTTTCTCGAGGAGTAAAATACGAAACAAAAATCATGTCACGTATACATATCTTGCTTTTTCGGAAGGACCTGACGCTGGTCGCTTTTGTTTGAGCAAATGCGAATGTTGAAGGACTGTCACCTTCAACATGAATTTACTAAAATCGGAAGATGCACAATTTCATATTGAATTATCCGCGATTGTACATAAACATATTTTGTTCTACTGTGGTATCATGTGACCGAGAGGACCTCCTCGGTCGTGCCAGTCTAATTCAGCTGCAATACATCATAGCACTACCGCTTACGGATCTTTTGTTACGATTTTTCTCCAGTCTTCTTGGGCCGAAATCCCATCGGAATAGATGAATATATGTTTCGCATCATTCGCGGTTGGGAAGGCTCTATAACTTTGCCTTGGACAAAATTTGGCTAGGCTATTATTACACGTCCCCAACATGGTTCGAACCTTTTAAAGTAGCCTGGGTTCACCCAGGGGAAGCCAACTGAGCCGAGGGGGCTGCTCTTGGCACCCCTCTGATAAGAAGATTTGTCCCCAAATAGCAAGAGGAGGAGACGATTTTGCGCACGGGGCAACAAGAGGTGGAGGTGCTTTTGCGTACAGGGCAAGGGGCGAGGATGGGGACCTTACACCGCTGTACTGTCTCAAAGTTAGCGGGGTTACTGCAGGGCAATCTCACTAGGGAGGAGGCGTCGGTCCCTCAGGAGGCTGACTTGCCGTTGTGGCGCCCTTATGAATTATAGTTCCGGGACACCAAAAGCATCACCGATGTCACTCGTGGTAGTTTTTGCGGGTATTCAGCACTATTATGTGTCGCGAGCACACACCACTGGACCCCACCCAAGGGGCGAAGACGGGTAAATGCGTTTCCCCGCGTTATTACAAAAATAGTAAAAGAAAAGATGGCATATAAAATAAAAAATTATCTGAGCTTGACTTGTTAACTAAACTGGTGAACGTATTAGAGTTCTGACCTGGAAGTGGAGTGGGAGGCATATGTTGATGGTGATAGAAAGATTGAGCTCTCCTGAGGGCCGGTGAAGGCACGTAAATGTGTTTCCCCGCGTCAACAAAAGAAAAGGCAACCGTTACTCGTAGATATATCGTGAGTCATCAACCCTAATCCGCTTATCGTTTAGCATCCGTACTAATATCCGTATGTCATAATAAGCTTTCATATTCAAGACTGGAAATCATACTTTGAGCATCCGTATTCGTGACCGGATATGACGTATGAATTTAAGAAGAAATACAAAATTATCAGGTACCGGGTAACTATCACTGTCGCCGACCGTGTTCGCAACAATGAAGTGAGAGACAGCTTAGGTATGTAAAGAAGTATTGGTGTAAAAATGAAGAAGGGCATGCCCCGTTGTTTCCGGCGTGTAGAGATTACGGCATGTGAAAAGTTAACAAAACAGATATACAATGCGCATGTGGAAGGATGTACCGAGGGAAACCAAGACGGACACAACATGATCTGGTTGTTTGGGTACTACCGAAGCTCTTCACAATCGGCGTGCTCGTATGAAGAGAGCTATGAATATAGAGTAGGTATATTTGAGAACTTATGTGAAATCGTATTTCTGTATGTGTGACGGTGTGTACGCGTTATGCTCAATTCACACCAAAAAGGAATCTGCTGCAAAAAGAGAAGTTTCAGTGTCATATAATTTTAAACTTTATACTCCTAGAAATTATGCATTGTACAAGGGCCCCAAAAGCACACAACTGCCCTTTCTACTAACGTATATTCACCGAATCACACGGTGAATATAGAGTGCAACTATAGGTTGTAGTTCTGTCTTTCATTTATTTCGCTTAGTCTTTTACTATTCTCGGTCACCGAAAAGTATCCCTTAGGTAATCCATAGGTAAACACACGGATTTGCTTATAGGAAAGCTTACTACCTGCACTGATTCTCTTATGCTGCCTGATAGTTACCGATTTACTATAAATGTTTATATTTTTTATAGCACTGAAGGACAAACGAGTGTCCGACAGGAGACAATTGTTGACTATCCGTCGATAAGAATCATGTTTTTTTTTTAATTCAATATAGAATTATAACAATTACTTTATGAACGTCGACACACAAAACTTCCAGTAGAATAGTCTTCCCTGGCGCTGTCCCGAGTAGGACCGGATAAACAAACTCAGCAGACCTCATAAATAGATAAACTAAATATCTTCTTCCATCCATCCCTTTTGTCCATTCCATTCCCTTCCCTAGCAGTTACTTTACGCCGGCATCATGTAAGAGGTACCTCGCCGGTTGTGACCCAATCCGGGTACAATGCAGCATGGCCTTTCATATTTTATAAAATACATCAAACCAATTCACACGATACCTACATAGAAGCGAAAAATAAAATAGTTTATTTCATTAAACCATCACAACGCGGTTTCATGGTCAAACTTCATTAGCTTTGACACGTGCACTAATTGAACGCGAGCTATGAGCCGCCATCATGGTTTCCACCGACATATACAAATTGACAACCCAAATTACAAAGAGATAGAGCCATACTGCATTGCAGACCGGGCCACGATCGGGGATGTAGCGCTCGTGTTGGTGAATAGAGAATGAAGATGAGAAATATAACAATCTTTGTCTATGTAATATCGCATGCATTTTCCGCAGAGAACACATGTGTAAAAATAGAGTGATAGTAAGCCACATTTTCTTACTGTTTCGAATAGCCGGACGCGTTTTAGGCTTCTCTACTCTATCTATTGTAGCAATATGATCATTTCTGGTGGCCATTAAGAGATTCCGGCTGCTCGTTTGACTACCTTATACTATAAACACAGTTGCATATTATCCATAGAATCTCCACCATGGTTCAAGCCTTGTCGTGATTGTGGGTCTCAGTGGCCAGGGGTGAACCTAAACAACTTAGACGAAGCCAGTTGAACAGAGGGGCTGGTCTTTGTAACCATCGTATATAAAGAGGGAACTAAAGAACAGGAGGAGGCGTTTTTGTACACGGGGCATGTGTGGGAAACTCTCTTCATTGTATTGACCCAAAGTTGTTGCGGTTATAGTAGGTATTTGGCACTGTAATGAGCCGCGAGCCCCACACCCTACTGGACCCCACCCAGGACCGACAATAGCGCATAAATGAGTTTTCCCGCGTCAAAAAAAACTTCTATAAAAATGGCCGACGTAACCCAAATTCCTCCACCCTACTAATGTCCAACAAATAAATCATTACAATCGTACGATGTTGTAATATACATCGGGACAAAACGTACTTCCGTCCCAGACTTTTTCGATTCAAATGAGTCAATTTGTAGAAGTATCCGTGGATAGATTTATGTATGTTAAAATGGCGTCGGCTAAATAATACCATTTTGTTATGGACATGCCCATGGGGTGAGATATCAATAGGTTTTCTGCGTAAATATCCGCTATCATCAACAGTCTGTCCACTACGGCCACGACGACGGGTATTCGACATCCAACATTACATTTAATAATCGTTATGTGAGCAAAACTTTCAACCCGTGCCGGCCCGGTATGACTGCAATCAATAACAGGTAAAGAAATAGAACCGACGAAAAAACAGAGAATATATCTGATACTAATAATATAAAGCTAAAGAGTTTGTGTGATTGTTTGAACGCGCTTATTTCAGGAACTATTGTCCGGAATTAATAAAATATTTTTGTGTTGAGTAGTCTATTTATCGAGCAATACCATATATAATAAATACCAATATATACCATGACATTACAACTAATAGGACCGGCGTTGTGCAGATGATCCTATTCTGTATAAAAGCTGACTCGTTTAAATATCCACCAATTAGCAACGGCACAATAACTCTAAAGGCACTGTAATTGCAGACCAAACAAGCATACAATTGCTGGGGTTGATGCAATCAACCTTCGCGGGTTCATCTTATAATAAGTTATATTTATACGATTTATTAAAAATGGCGTTTTATTTAGAAGCATTAAAACATGTAGACGGTGTGCTGATCTGTTAACGTTATTTTTAATTAAAATGCCTGTACAGCAAATACCGTTCATTTTTAATCTAGGCGCAGTCTACCTGAACTGGCACGCCGCCATGTTTTACTCCATAAAAAAAGGATGTCGTCATTGACGAAAAGAGCTATCTGTTCTGTTAAGTAAATAAATTACACACTAGAACTTTCCTCGCGAATTGCTCTACCCTGTAATGTATGTAAATACACCATTCCTTAGATTTTGAGAAAAAACGTTCACGGCCAAACAGAGAGGTTTTAGAAACTTTGTTTTATAATATGTATCGATATTTTTAATATTTTTTTTTAGCATTTGCTACTGTCTAACCTGGTGGATCTGTTTTTTTTTTTATTGTAAACATGACCTGTGTTTCACGACAATCACACTTGCACAAAGATGTAGCACGCTGGTATAGTAAATACCTATTTACTCTTGACTTAAATACGCCTGGATTATAATTTAAAGGAAAAACTGAAGCTGGTAGGCCTTTCTGCTTGAATGTGGATCGGTGTCGTTGTGTTCGTATAGTTGGTATTTCTACCATAAAATGATGATGATTCGCCGTTTTATTTTAGTTACCGTAAGGTAAAATGGTAAGGGAGGGATCAGCTCATGCGCGCACTTCCCGTGACGCAGTCTGTAGAACACGGCCAGGCTTGCAGCTTCACGTCGGTGGGCCAAATTAATCAGTTTAGTATTCACCAGCTTGTCACCGTCTATGGGACGTTTGGATCGACGTCCAATTGCATCCAGAGCCGCTAGCTGGTTTATAGCAGACCCGTGCCACAAATGACAGAGGGTCCACACAAGACCGGACTTGCGCCTTGTACATTATAAGAAGCTGTTCCGTGGCAAAATGCCAAATTTCTTTGCTACAGCTTTGGATCCCAAAGATTCAATATAAGAGCCGAAGTTTAAAGTTGACGTGAGGTGCACTCCTAAAAGTCTAGATCTATTGGTACAACCACACATCGGAATAAAGGAGGAAGGGTAAAATAATTCCTTTTGGCAGAGGTAAAAACATGCCGGAATTTTAGGGGTATTAAACTCAACCAGATTTAGATCACCCCTGTAGGGTACATTTTCCAAAGTCGAGCAGTCTACTGTGGCCTCTCTCTATCTAGGACATTACTTCGGCGCCATTCTCCTTAAAAATGGATATATCTTACGAGAACAATACTGTCGTCTGCATACCCAAAGGTTTTAGATAATCGTATACAAGTAGTAGAAATAGTGTTGCCGGAATAGCTGGCCCCTGAGGTATTGAAAACCCTTTGTTAAGACAAGCAGCCATAAATTACCACTCGGAATGTTTCCTCAGGAAGTCACATTTCCATTTGTACATTTTAAGAGCATGCCTTGGAAATCTGCAGGGAGACAGCCAGTGCCTCCCCGTGCATCCCAATGGACTCGCCAATGATATGAGTGTCATAAGTTAGCCTAGTGGACCTATTTCGGGGGAAACCGTATTGTTGGTTACTGAGTAGGTCGTGACGTTCCAGATATGCCAGCAGCTGATTGTTGACTACTCGCTCCATGGTTTTGCAAGGCACTGACGTCAGGAAGATCAGTCTACAATTAGCGGGCACAGAGCGGCTGCCCATTTAGGCACTTTCTGTACGTCAGCTACCTTCCAGGTGTTGATACTATATCGGTTTACAGAGATAGGCGACATAGGCGAGATAATACGAGAGACAACTCTAAAGCACACGTTTGATTCAAGTGCAGTATTGGGGGACTTAATTGTAGGCCGCGGGGTAGCCCGAAATCTCCACCAAGGTGTTGGACCACCACAAGATTATACGCAGGCAGCAGGGCAGCCTTTCGCAGGTGACCCCCTACAACCTACGGTCGGCCAGTAGAGATCACCGTGCTTCGGATCCCGCTGCTCTTCACAGCAAGTCATCCGCTGCAAATTCCTCGCATACTTGGAACCAGTTAATGCCCTCAGCATAACTGTGTACCATACTCATCTAACGGCTTCTTCTGACATGATTGTGAAACACGAAAAATCGTTTGACACCACGGATTAGCTTTGTGTCATTTGTTCGGCTTTAATATTAGAAAAAACTTACCTTTAAATTTTAATAATATATCAAAAATGTTTGTTCTTGATTTGATTATAATTGTTGTGTTACAAATTTATGGTTTTACGAAATAATATTTTATACTACAGACTTATTAAGCCACGGCATACATATATAATTTAAAATGTTTATAGTCTTGTTAAAATAAACCTAATATATATAGATAATAAATCCCAGTAATTTACGCTCCCAATAAGTCCGCCATTTTATATTTTATGTCATCTTATAATAAAATGGCGGAAGGAACACGCGGTAAAAGTGTCCCACTTAGGGCGATTCTTCAGCTAACTTGTACTATTCATATCGTAATAAAACCACACAAGCCTGATCCAATCCTTATTATTCGGGGCACGCGGGGGAACATGTGCGGAATATAAAAAGATTCAAGGGAGACTGAGATGAGCCTTACACCTCGAGAGATTTTGATAGGCGAGCCGAGTGCACAGATGAAATATAGATTTCTTAACATCATCAGTATTTCTGATGAACATGTACCATTTTATATAGATGCTCGTTTCATCCTTATTGTTCCTCCACTTCAAAGAGCCACATACTCACAAACCGTACGAAACTCGACAGCATAGCTATCACTTTACGGCAGTGTTAAGAGACCGAGTGATTTTACGCTTACGTATTTACGTCTTTCACAGAGTCGTATTCGCTTTTACGGAGTAAACTCCAGCCACACGTCGAAGCCGATAAGCAGGCTATAACATTGCTGTATTGTAGCAGGGGAAAAGATAAACATATCTTGTTTGTGAGTATCCGGTGGCCGATTGGAAAGGGAATGCAGGGCAATGTATTTACATTACAATTGTGCGGATATCTTTGGGGTTTGAATGTCGTCAATAGTCTCGTTGCTTGCGCAATACTGATAAACATATCTTACCTTTCTCACTGCACGTGGGAACACAGTCTCTCACTACGGTGAGCTCACTAACGTATTTCTGAAACAAAAAACATTCATGTTGATGCATTTTTGGAAGAAGCAGTGCCAAAACTGACACGTAGTTACACAGAACAGACTCATTATATGTTCTTAACAAGAAATCATTTAATGAAACATTTGTTAGATTTTAAAGCAGTGCTTAATTTAATTGAATCATATAATCAATATACGTTTATATTAAAACTATCTGACGCAGCAAACGTTGTTTTGTCGCGTCGTGTGAACAACCCTTAAAACTTAAACTAGACAGCAGCCGATTCTCAGGCGTACTGAATATGCATATAATATTTGGTAAAAATAGGTAAAACTGTTTCACATTGACACGAGAACGGTACATTTAATGTATGTAAATAGTTTCGTTCCAACGTTATCTGTCGCTGTTGCTCCTTCTTTATCTTTATCTCTAAACGATACTCACCTGAGTTATTCGGAATATTGGCGCTGACGGTATTCTCAATTAAATGTGTGATATTTAGCTGGTATAGTGCTTCGGATGGTTCAGGTTTGAACCACGCGTTGTACCAATGAGTTTTTATATCCTGAGTGTTCTATTGCCGAAGAAAAACATCGCGAGGAGAACAGGAGTCGTGTGAACGGATTGGACTTGATATAGGACAAGCCCTGGTCTACCTACTGGCTTACAGCGACAGTCTCTCCATATAAAACCTGGCGTATCCACGTTGCAGATAGCGAAAATATAACTTACGAGGCTATTTGCTAAATTGTACATTATATAACACATATGAACCTGACCCTCTCAGTTCCTCCCTCTCAGTTAGTGCTAAGTTTTTACCGCAACGCCAACTGTCCAAACCTCCCTAGTTGATAATTCAAAAGCTGCTTAGTGTAAC
This sequence comes from Eumaeus atala, assembly GCA_017140195.1. Taxonomy (NCBI): domain Eukaryota; kingdom Metazoa; phylum Arthropoda; class Insecta; order Lepidoptera; family Lycaenidae; genus Eumaeus; species Eumaeus atala. The sequence goes on along the minus strand of JAFELO010000560.1, from coordinate 48,658 downwards.
ACCACTAGACGTAGTTCGCGTGAGCTTTCAGTTTAAAAGCAATTGCAGTTGGAGCTTTTTGATCGTATCGGGGTAAGCTGTGTGACCGTGGGCTTTTTTATGCAACGTGAACGTGAATAACAGTAGTATTTGATTAAGAATACGACTTGAAGTGGATTTTATTGCGGTTTATAAAGACATATTTTTATAGAATAAGTGCAGGTGAGCAGTTAGTTCATTGTGGTCAACGTCCATGAACATCCGCATTTATCTTAAACAGACGAGTTGCCCTTTATCATTTACTCCCTTAATGGACTCACCGCACGAAATGCAATATCGAAACTATCACATTGCGGTAGCATCATGGGAACAAGATGTACCTCCATGGATTTGGCTCCAAAGAAGTAATGGCACTATATTACCTTGGTCCGATCAGAAAAACGTATCCCGGGATGCTTATCACTAGCACGAAAAATCAGAAGCCCATTTATTAAAAGCTTTTTAAGCTGTTTGTTTATTCGAACACGCTAATATCAGGAACTAGTGGCCCGAATTGAAAAAATATTTTTGTGTTGAATAATCCATTTATCGACGAAAGCTGTATACCACGATGGTACGACTAATTGGCCCGGTGTTATATGGATGAAACCGCTGGTTCATCTTATTCCACATAAAACCGACTCGTTTGATTATCTACAATATTTATCTACTTTATAACTGCAACGTTAAATTTCTGCAATGAAAAATATACCGACGCGTATATAATAATAAGATTGGTTTACGCCTGAGGCTTAGATAATGTACAGTCAGAAAAAAAGATAGGAAGGGACAATATTTCCTATGCAAAAAGTAGTCCGTCATCTTGTGTCGCCCGTAGGCCATCGGACTCTCTCAGACCGCAGGATATGAAGCCTTGTTTTCTTTCTTTCCTCCCTTCAGGTGTTAAGGGCAACTAGTGATAGAAATTCGATCCTAATTATAAAATAAAATAATTTCAGCACAAATCCCATTGGCTGTGCATATTAGTATCTATTGCGTGAAAAAAAAATTCAAAGTCATTTTTTTTTGACAGTTGACACTTTCATTAGAACGTATCCTATATAATTTAACGAATGTAAGAGTGCCAAAGTATGTAACATTTTATTCACTTAAGATAATATATTTGAATTCTGCAGATAATCTTCACTGCACCAAATTTTAAATTCCTACATTGGCGCAATTATTTAGAAAAGGGATGGGATACAGATACGCATAGCCCAAGAGAAGAAAATAAAATTTTGCTAGGAACACTCTGTAGTCCGTCTGTCTATACTTACGTCAAGGAAACCAATAGATTTTGATAAAAGTGAAATAATACAAAGGAAAAAAAACTTTTTAATTTATAATTATAAAGAGTAAAAAAAAACATAAAAAAGTTAAATTCGTAGTTCGTTTAAGACATCGAGTGCCAATAACCAACAGATAGAAGTTTGCCAACTTTTATGTTATGTTGTCAATGAGCATCCGTTGGTACGGAACCCCCAGTGTGCAGCTAAACTTGTACGGGATAAACTTTTATGGGATCTTTATAAATATGGATCTCTCTGTCAAATTTTTATACCGACTTTACCGGTGTCCAATCGAACTAATTGGCGAGCCATGACTTGTAAATGCAGAGTAAATCTAGTCTACTAATTACCCTAGATTTGTGCAGAACTCAATCTTACACATTAATAATCAAATCTCTCGTGAACGATTCGGCGTAATTTAAAATATGTATAGGGCTTGCTTTTAGCAAAAGGGTGAAACTAGGAATTAATGTGTTATTGCTACAGTATAGGCTAGTCTGACCAGCATATCCGTTGGAGTATGAGATCTTCCGTCTCAAAAATTATGGCTATGCTATCCTGTTTAGTGCGGATTGTGAGTAGCCGGTGGCCCATTAGGGGCAACGCATCTACATCACAACTTTGTGGATGCCGCTAATCGCCTTGGCTCTGAATTCTCGTTTTTCCCTATTATGCTATAATAAAGAATTAATACTCGATAAGAATAATTTTGTGGAAGAGGTAGTGCCATGCATTGTACATGTAACAACATCCTCCTATGTAACGGAATTGGGCCGACACGATCGCGTAGGTACCTCTCGCTCATATAATACCGCCGTAAAGAGACATCTTCAGTGTCGCGTTTCGTGCGGTTTGTAAGTTGCCGGTGGCCCATTGTTTGAAGGAGGGTAACGCACATAACGACATAGTAATTATGTAAAGTATAAGCAACCATATTTGTATATAGGGACATTTGTAAATAATCCATTTTATTCGGCCCGTATGAAATGTGACGTATACAAGAAATGAATTACTGAAGTGAATTCCCGTGACCGTGAATTGAAGTGATTTCTCGTGGCCGACGTGACCCATATTAGCTTGTAGTCAACGATAAACCTAAATAAACTAAATTTAATAACAGTGGTTTAAATATGTCCTAAAATTATTCAACAAAGTACCTAGTGTAAAGAAGCTAGGATTGACAATGTTTAAGCATAAATTGTATCAGTGGGCTCTTATAATCAACTGTTACAATGTTAAAGACATGTAAAACTCTAAATTACGTAAATAAGATTTGGTAGATAATACTTTTGTTACATTGTATTTACTGTTTGTTAACATAAATACTTATTTTTGCATGCTATTGTAATATGTAGCAAAACATGTGATCTCTATAAAATTCTAACATCCACTGTTTACCATGTTTTAAAAATATTATTATTATTTCAATGTATGTAATTCGTGTAGACTTAAGAAATCATTAGCGTATAACTTCTCTTTATACCACTTAAATAAATCGCGATGTAATCCGTAAAAGTAGTTTTATTACAAGGGATAGGTTTGTTAACAAAACAGTTTGACTATATTACCAGAAGACCACTTGATATCCTTGAGGAACAGTCTGTGTTAATTAACATAGAACGCGTCTCGTAAACGTTTCTAAGCGTTTCTAGACTTTACACAATCTTTAGTAAGATTGCCATAGAGAAGAGGTTAGCAGCAGAGGATACGCCAATAAGTAAAACGTAGTTCATGTCTGCATTGAAGATGAATTAGGCGCGTACAGCCAGGGAGTAAAGTGACAGCTATGCTGTCGCGTTTCGTGCAGGTTGTGAGTAGCTTATGGCTTATTGGAGGAGAGGTGGAAAAACGGTAAACGTATCTGCGTGACGGTGGTAGTCGACAAAATATTTAGAAATCCGCTTGGTCTATTAAAAAAAAATGTGATGTAAGCGCGGTAAAGCGATATGCCGAGCTACGCTTTACAGGTTACTGTTTGACGCAGATTGTACTCCATATATTTTCGCGAGTGAGTGAGTGAGTAAACAAAAATTGTTCTAGATTATTCCAGAATGAATCGACATACAAAAACATTGTACAATCGAAATGGGATCCTTGCTTTTATACTCGTATGTACGTAAAAATAAAACCTTTTAGTGTACGCGAGACGCGAAATTTATAGGGCAGCACATTTGGACAGGTGCATGGCTGATCGATATATAACAATGGGAGACGCTTTTGAACGGAGATAATATATTTACTTAATGATAAATATTTTGTTGTGGTTTTAATACCTTTTATTTAACTGGCAATGTACGTATGTATGTAAGTTTGTTTCTTGGATGAAACCTTTGAACACAATTTTGTAGTAAAAATTTATTATACACGTTTAATTTGAATGACTATGCAAGAAAAAATAAAATATTTTTCCTTTAGGTTTTACTTTTAATTAATTTTGAATTAATATTAATTTAGTATTAATTTTAAACAATAGATGTGTAAATTTAAGACATAGCATTTTGTAAATTGTAATAGGTAGTGGCCACTTGCTGCTCTTTTCATGCCCTAAGCAAAGCCTTTGCTTCATGCCCGAATTAAGCTGGCACGACTGAGGAGTGCAAACTTTACATGCTACGGACTTAAAAGTGGCCTACAGGATAGCGCATCTGCGGGACAACTAAGAGTATGGATACCAATAGGCTTAAATAGTCACGAAATGGCGATGGAAATTTTGTCATTTAAGAAAAAAAAAACATCTCCACCGATAAGCACTTTCCGCATAAATTAAATGACCATTGCTCATGAGCAAAGCTGGAGAATATCTTGCTTTATTTCATACCAATTATGTCATAATCTGTTTAGCTTTTATTTCTACGTCCATAAAGAGGCTTTGTGGTGGCTGCCTTTAAAAGCTTTTTGGCTCGATAAGCTTCGAGTCTCCAGATAAAACACTAAAGTTACTTAAACACAACTAAAAACATTTAAAATTTCACAAAGGTAATAAATATTACCTTCAAATATACTGTGTCAAGTATACTAATATAAGACGGGCAAGGTCAGAGGTCCCGCCCGTCCCGGAATCGAATCCGGGATTAATAGAATGTAAGCTACAGCAGCGTTATCTTTTTATATAAAGATATCATCTTAACATCATTAAGAATTAATATCCAATGAAAAGATTCGTAAATGGGTCTTCGACTTGTTTATGTGAGACTGTCTATACACGACACACTCAAACCTAACCATAAAGTCAATAACGATCGCCAATTTTTGTAAGTGCCATGCTGCATAGGAGGAGGTAGTGCCATGCATGGTACATGTCACTACATCCTCCTATGCAGTGGAATTGGGCCGGCACGGCCGGAGAGGTACCTGTCGCTCACATAATACCGTCGTAAAGTGACACCTGCAGTGTCGCGTTTCACTGCAGTGGCCAGTTAGGGGGGGGAGAGGAGAGGTGAAAAAGAGGGCAACGCATCGGCATAATTATGCTGATGTTCATGGGCGTCGGTAGTCGTTGAAAGACTGCGATTGCTCGTTTGCACCCCTATTCTATATAAAAATAAAATTACATTTGTATTTTTTCACTGCTGCCTACAGTCTGTTTCTGGCTTTTTTATAATATAAGGGAACATTCAAGCAGTCGCGAATTCTCTCTCACGCGATAATGTCGCTAAGTGACAGATATGCTATCAGGTTCTTGGGGCTTGTGAGCTTTCGGCCACCCAGTGGAAGGAGTGCATCACGTCTGCATAACAATCATGCGGATGTTTATGGGTGGCGGTGACAAATAAAGGGTTCCGATTGATCGGTGGTCCTCCTGCACCCGAACACTCCCAAGGACGTTTCTGCACCAGTGTTTTCATACTATAGGGGACAAATAAGAAATCAGAGCCTTTCCACGACTACCGATTCCCATAAACACCCTCCTTTTCACCATCCGCCCAATGGGCCACCAGCTTCCCAAAAACCGCACGGAATATGACACCGTAGATGTCACTTTACGACAGTATCATGTGAGCGAGAGTTACTTCACCGATCGTGGCGGCCCAATTACAATATTAATTAATTTATTCATTTTTCTTTGTTTTTCTTGATACAGCGCCTATAGAAACAAATCTGGGAATATTTCAACTCGCCAGCTGTCATGGTTCATAAGGTGAATGATGTATAGACGAACATCTTAGTATTAGTAGTAGGGTTCCATTTTTTACTCCTTGGTACGAACAATACAAAATGTCAGTTTCCAAAAGACAGCAAAATTCTCCATCATTTTATAAGTAACATTGCACGCTTTTGTGTTAGGTCTTTGTATTCTAATCGAATATTCTCGAACACCTTCACAACACGACTGTCGAAACTGCCAAATAGATTTGTGTTCAATTGAATTCGTATTGAAATACCAATACATCCATCTGTAAGAGGTAGTGCCATGCATGGTGCATGACACTACATCCTCCTATGCAACGGGATTGGGCCAGCACGATCGGGGAAGTTCCTCGCGCCCACTTGATACCGCCATAAAGCAACACCTATGGTGTCGCGATTCATGCGATTTGTGAGTATGCGGTGGCTCATTGGGGGTGACGTGAAAAGGAGGGCAACGCATCGGCATAATTATGCTGATATTCTTGGGCGTCGGTGGTAGTTGAAAGACTTCAATTTCTCGTTTGTCTCCCTAAACTATAAAAGGAAACCATTATGTTATAAGTATCTACATGAAAATGTACCACAATTAAAAAAAAAGTCTGACGGTCAAGAATTGTCTGTAAGTTTCGCAAGACGTAGTGCCAATCTGCAATGTTGCCAGATTACGCCGGCACGACCGAGCTTGCCCATATAATAACTCTTCCTGTGACTGCTGCGCTAACGTGTTTTATCATTATTATCAGTCCTTATCGGTTCACTGCTGGGCATAGGCCTCTGTCAATGATCGCCAAAGCGACCGATCTCCTGCTACACGCATCCATCCCGGACCGGCTATTGCACGGAGATCGTCTGCCCACCTGGTGAACGGTCGACCAACACTTCGTTTTCCCAAGCGCGGCCTCCACTCCAGAACCTTACTGGCCCATCTGCGCATCTGTTGTTTTGTGTGGTTTATTATTTTTTAGAGGAGAGAAGGAATGGAGCAACATTGAAGTAATTTCTTTTTACGCTGGATATAATATTCAACGAGACAACCAGGCCATAAATGGAAGAGGAATATCAGCTGGGTTATGTGGTATTCTTGCCCACTAAAATCCCTACGTTACGTGACCTATCGCGTATTATGGGGGAGGCCTATTTTTAGTATTGAAAAGTAATCCTACAGCTGCTGATGCTAATAATGATGACGGCGATGATGATGATGATGATAAATATGATAAGGGTGATGAAAATTCCTGAAGGAATCCTTCGCATCGCTGAGGGTCTGCAGAAACTCGCATCGAACAATGTCCTCTGCCAATTCTTCCTTCTTACGTCTTGCCTTTCTTGAGTACTATGGTCATCGGTGGGGAAATCAAAAGGCGCCGATTGTTCGTTTGTGGCATTTAGAAACTACACATGAAATTGGCGGTAGGATTGCAAACATTAACAAAATACCATTGCAAATTAGGATTGCAAGTGTTAACAAAACGCCATTTACCTAAGCAAAGTTGCACAACTAGATATGCAGAGATAAAAACCTACATTCGTTGTGAACTATTGGTATTGAACAGCGAACCAGATAGCAAAGTTAGTTCACAGTTAGTTATGGTACTGATAGGAGAAAGAAATATACTACTGGCCCGAGGGAATCCAATCGTGAATCTTTCTTAACTTCACTATAGGGAATAAAATTGTTACATCTTTAGAATTCTTATACATGGTCTGGCCATGATTATTGTTACAATTAAAGATAAAAAAAATGTTACATTTGAATTTGGAATAAGCCATTTTTATACGATGGTTTATTGTGTTTTCTTGTTTTGGAGCCAGTAAATTATATAATCATTTGCGATATTAAAATGGAGTTAGATGATAAAGGGAACATAATCGCTGTGATTGTATTACACAAGGTAGGTATGGAGCCAAATACAATTTTGAAAACACTACTTACACTTGGTATTAGTCAAATGTTCGTGTACCGGTCTACTAATAGATACAATGATAATTCCTCTGTCGGTGGCAGATAAATATTTTTTTTTACGTATGAGAACTTTTTTATAATTGAGCAGCATAGTAACAAAAAATGACCGTATTTCTGCTCATAGCTATAACGAATCTTCCCAATTAGTCTACAACGTAGACATAATCCAACTGAAGTGATAGTTTGGTGGGGCGTTAGCTATGAAAGAGTGACTTAGCCATATTTTTGTGAAAAAAAGGTACCAAAACATGGGCACAAATGTGTCAAGATACCATTCTTGAGAAGACAGTTAAGTCCCTTTATAACACTACTTTATCGATGCATAAAATTGTACCCGATGAAAGTTTTAGTGTATTATATTCAATAGCGAAATGTTGTTAAACAAAGACCCCAGAATGTATCTGTCTGTAAGTGATAGATGTTCTCTAAACCTACTGTACTGTTCTCATGCGTTTTTCGCTTATGGACAGTACCATTCTCGAGGAAGGTTCGAATATGTAATTCATTACGGTAACATTTCGGTCCCTGCTATTTTCGGGCGGAGATTGGATTGCTGGCAAATAAATAAATATGCAGTCCGGACTACGTGCGTCTGACAGTGGGTAACTTGCAGTGATTAATCGAAATAAAATATAGCCTATATTTTAATTTGGACAAAGTTGCTCTGTGGCGCGGGACAAACCCAAGGTTGAAGTGAAGGTCCACCTCACCAATTGGTCAGATCTCACGTAGGTAGTCTAACAGTTTCGGTCGTTGGTACGTGTACCAACAACCGTATCAACATTGTCATTATCAGCCCTTATCGGTCCACTGCTGAACATGAGCCTCTCCGATCTCCTGCTACACGCTGACCGGCAACTGCACGGCCTTCGCACCCGGTGAACAGTTGGCCAATATATCGATTTTCCGAACGCGGCCTCCACTCCAGATCATTACCGGCCCATCTGCCATCTGTTTTTATGAACATCTATACAATTTTTATCCCTGAAATTCCAATGGTCTACCTGAAACTACAACAACCCCACACGCAACGGCATACCTGTCCCTTTGCGGTGGTATTATCAGATTCTTTGTGGAAACAGTGCATCGTCAAAATGTTTGCCAATTTCGTAATCTCTGTTTGTTTCCAATATTTACACATATTGATAGGACCTAAATTACAGACACTTTTGATTTCCCATCGTTTGAGATCGTGGATTATGGTCAGCATTAAGAACAAGGGCCTATAAAGTAACCGCGTTTGATATCCCATAAAATACTAAATAGTAACGACGCCTATAATTTCTTAATTTATGTGCCATGAACAGATGGTTTCAAGTACTGGGGCCTGCAAGCGTTCGAAATTATATAGTAAAGGAAATGTCCGTCCAAGGTTGTTGACACTCAAGAGAGGGGGGGGGGTGTCATAAACGTTGTGGAGCTCGAGGCATATTCTAAATGTATAAGTTAAGTTGTGGGTAAATTCAACAGTTATGAAGCACAATTTTTGCAAACGAGCAATCAAAACCTTTGGCGATAACTGACTTTCACAGAAATTCATACCTCCATTTTACTCCCTTCCTCACATGGATCAATTGATACTCACAAACCGCATGTAATGTGACAGCTATCGCTTTTATGGCGTTGCCATCTGAGAGCTGTACCTCTCCGGTCACGCCAGCTCAATTCGGCTGCAATGCAACATGGCACTGCCTCTCACTTGTACTAGCTTTAGCTCTTGGGGTGGGTGGCAAATACCCTCCTTGCTGCCCCCATTTTTGTTGACGCGGGGAAACGTATCTATGCGTCTTCTCCGGCTCGCGACACATTATAGTAGCAAATATCCACACAATCCACCGCGAGCGCCATCAATGTCGCTTTTGGGAAAATTAAGCATTTTCCCAAAAACTTCAGGAACAGTAAATCTTCAGGGCACCTCGACAGCTAGTCAGTCCCTAAAAGAACTGACGCCTTCTCTACAGCAGGATTGCCCCGCAACAAAGGATAACCGTGTTTCCCATCCTCGCCCCTTGCCACGTGCACAAAAGTGCTAAATAAGTGGTACATAGAGCGCCTCCTCCTACTGCTCCTTAGCCCACTCTTGTCATACGAGGGTACTAAGACCAGCCCCCTCGCTTCTATTGGCTGCGTGTAGATTCACCTTAGGCTAATGAACTCACCACCACGACGAGGCTTGAACCATGGTGAGGCTCCTTGCTGCCCTTGGGCTACGTCCATCATCCATCAATCATCATTAAGTCATCTTCCTGTTATTGCATCGATGCCGAAAGGGCCAGCATGACTGAGGAGGCCGCTCCGAACACCAGTACGTGCGTGAAGCTATACGTGTGGCCCAATAGAGGAAAGGGAACGCCTCTACTAACTGTTGGTTTCGCGGGTGTATAAGGGCGTAGACACCTCTACAAACCGGGTCGTTGGCACAAAGGACGTGCTTGCCTCTCCTTAACTGATTTTTACTGAGATATCGGGCCTTGGGTAAACTAGAATGTAACGGTCTCACAAACTAAACGAAACGTGACAACTTAAGCACTAACTCCACACCAGTGTTGGGCAATATATATTTTTTCACCTACCTGATTTGATAAAAATCAGCTCCTTTACCGAACCATATAGGAAAAAAAGGCATTTATGCGTAGCACGTAGCCATATCTATGGAAGCTTAGCCTACAATTCCAGCTATGTCCCGTGGGTTCAGTAGACAGGTCCAATCAGAGCTAGCATATGGGAAACGGCCGAAAATGGTATTAGGTGACTAGATTAGTCTTAATGTACTTCATTAATTGAATTAAAATTTCAAAGTTATATATGTCCTTTAGTCGTGTTATTCATGCGCTTTGGATGTCAATCATAATTATTATAATGGGTCACGGATTCATAATAATTGGTCAGTATGTTTATTTATTGGACAGTATGTTTATTAATTGGTCAGAGTGTACCTTCTACAAGCTCCAATACAAATAAAAGGTAGAAATTTTAAATGGATCTTAAATGGACTGGAAAAGTCAAATGTACTGTTCAATAGTGGTTAATTCGTGATCAATCAACAATCAATTTAACTACATCCAATTTCCTTAGATGATTCGACAATTCCACAATGACATAGAAATAATTAATATAAAATACTAACACTTATATATAGTTAACCTAGTCCCGTGATTGGATGGCCATTGTTTGACCAGATCCGCTCCTAGTTATTAGCGACGTTATTTGTACAAGAGGGGGGCAGCTGGGGGCAAGTAGGGAGGGCAGAGGAATGCTTTCCCGGGCTTTGTTATCAATAATCATTTTCTCCTTAATGAATTTATTGAATGTCTAGCTTGTTTTATAATGTCTAGCTTGTTTTATAATTTGGTCATCAATCAGGGGAGGAGGAGTGCAACGCTTCTAAGATTTTCATACAATGAATACAGTAGATTGGGGG
>JAFELO010000560.1:0-37831 GCA_017140195.1 Eumaeus atala | reverse complement strand
GGGGGGGGAGAAATGGTATAAAAAATTCAACCCATACATATCCAAATTATTGCGTGCGATGCGTGCCCCTCTTTTCCTACTGCTCTCCAGAAGGCCGCCGGCTACACAAACCGCACGAAATGCGACATATTTAAATCAGATTTCTGATATTCACAGTTCTTGTGTAGTGTGATACTTTATATTCGCTACACCGAGCATCTCCTTCACACACTAAATTAAATTTTTAAGCCGTTGGCACACATGCTTAGGAAAGTTTTATTAAAAAATATATCTGCTCCATTTTGAAATATACATTTATGCAGCTCACCTCTTTACATTGATAATAACATCATTATTTTTAATAGCTTATACATAAACATCATATACATAAACATCGGCATATGTTATGCTATATGAAATTTAAAAATTGAACAAGACGCGACCATAGAGTAGAGATAGAGATAAGAAGCCATAAACAGACCGGCGAGTATTCCTTTTATTTGAGCAGGAAGATGTGACGGTTACTATCTTTGTCTATCTAATTTGTGTCGAGGGCGGCGAAAGTGCTGGTATTCATAATTCGCAACACCTAGGGCTTTATGCCTCTCAAAACCAAGGCAATAATTTACGAGACACTAGTACGTAGCCATCTGGAATATGCAAGCTTAGTTTGGAACCCGAGTAGTAATTAGCAGTCCCAACGCATCGAGACAATTCAGCGTAACTACACTGGACACTTAGCTTCTTGCGCCTCAGGTATTTCATATAGGGCACCTATACGAAACACCTGTAAACAAAGATTAGCGCACTTCAAACTCACATCACTGTGCAATCGAAGAAAGATGCTCGATCTTGTATTCGTACACAAAGTCATCAACGGTAGCATAGATTGTTCAAACGTACTCGCGCAATTATCAATAGCGCTCCCATATAGCATGTCACCCGACGGGTTTTCAATCGCCAATTGTCAGGATGCGCCAGCAATATAATGGAGCTATGAGTAAAGATATTTTTAATGATTCACTACATACGTTTAAGGGCTTATTGCTGAAATCATTTCATAGTTCTAGCTGACCACACAAATTTACAAATTTATTAATTTAGACAATATTCTTGTCAATTACAATAATGATTATTCTAAGTCTAATGTTACGATATTTTTTATATTTTGATCTTGTCTAATTAGTAGGTACATAATTTAATAACAAACAGTGTGATAAATTTGGAAAGATTTTGACAAACATTTTCTGATATATTTCGATTGCATAATTTCAGCTCAATTTAAGTCTAGATTTAATTTTACAGCTCCTATTTCACAGAAGTTGCTTGCTTAAAATTGTGAATGATGTGTAGGCCAGTTATTGGCACATGCTTTCGAACTCGACAATAACTTTATGGTCTATTAAATGTGAAATGTGTGAGCTGTTGGTGTGCCTTGATTAAGTAAACAAATAAATAATTTCACATGAATATTAAGCGAAGAGAAATGAATGAAAAAAGAGAGACAATACTATTGTCTCTCTTTTTGTCATGTATTTCGACTTAGCTGGACAAGTTTCAGGGCTGCCTTCCTGTCTATAGAAGATAGTGCCATGTAAGGTGCATGACAGTACATCCTCATATTTAAAGGAATTGGGCCGGCACGATCCGGGAAGTACCTCTCGCTCACATGATTTGTGAGTAGCCAGTGGCCCATTGGGGGGAGGGAACGCATGATAGGCAACGTATCTGCATAACAATCTTGCGAATGTCCATGAAGGGCGTCGGTAGTCATCATAGACTCCGATTGAGCCATTGCCCCCTTATGCTATAAAAAAGTAACTCTTTATACGTTGTCGTAAGCGAGAGCACCTGGTCACATCCAGGGGGGCAGTGCAGCCACCTCCGTAAAATTTACGAAGTTGTAAGGTGGTGCCATCACCTTCTTCATACGGACGATGTCCACCGCTGGACTAAAGCCTCCCTCCTGCGCCGGTACGACCAGGGAGGTACTTGTCGCTCGGATGACATCGCCAGAAAATGACAGGCATGCTGTCGCGTGTAGTGAGGTATGCGGGTTATCTGCAGTCGTCGAAAGGTTCGTTTACCCCCCCCCCCCTATACTATAAAAGATATATATCATGGATGGGCAACATTCATTTGTTTTTCAGAATAATATTTAAAGTATTTTTAATAAGCCCCAGGTTAATAAACATACAAACTTTCACATTTATAACACTATTAGGATGAGCTTATAAATACCGTTCTGGATATATAAATTATAAACGCAATTGTGAAGTTCATTAATTACCCAATGAACCGAAATATTAACAGTTAACGCTGCCAAACGGAGAAGGGTATGAATTAGGTACAGTGGTGTTCGGATGTGGGCCCATTATAATAACTCACTCTATTTATTCGCGTAATAAATTGTGGTATTATTGTGTGTATAAAATAAAATCCAACGGCATTGCAATACAATTAATAACATACTATTAATTGTATTGCAATGCCGTTAGATTTTAAAGTGTTCCGCATTCTTTAGCATATTCACTACCTATACGAGGCTATACCCGTGAGACACTGAATCAAATCAAAGTGCCGTTAACTCATGTTTATTTTATTTTATATACTTATTTATTTTAATTTGTTAAAATTACTCAATTAAACTAAACGGGACTTTAATCAAGATTGCTGCTAATGGTTGTGAATACACACTCAGACCGTGGGTGATCTTGTGGTTCGTTTCGCACTTCTTTTCCTGTAGTCCATGATCAAACCCAGCCATATAACGTGTCTTTGTAACTTAAGAACATTTTCAGAGTGCACTTACGCTGAAGGAAAACATCGTAAGGGAACCCGGATTCGTGTATTCTGATTAGGATTAATCTGGTATTGGGACCGGTTTCCCATCTGGGTGGAAGTGGTCAGATGGCAGCCGACTCCGATATCATCTGGTAGATAAGATTACGATGATGAAACTGGTTGTAAGTATTCACTCGTGGAGATATTCTTTCGTGACCTAAAATAACGTTGACAGTTCGAGTTGGTTATTTTAGCCATTACGAAGAGAAAATTATTTAGTGGAATGAGATTGGCACGAATGCGAAAACAGAGTGCTAAATCTCGTTTGCTGATTTTCGTGACATTATTATAATTATATTTTTATTACTTTATTTATTTTATTTTTATTATTTATTTTTGCTACTTCATATATTTTTATTATTCTATTTATTCTTATTATTTTAATTTTATTATATTTTAATGTGATAGAAACAAATTTCTCGGACAAGAGTCTATGATAGACACTAAATGTAACGAAGCTGAACTTTCCTTTTTTATATATAACATTCTTAGTTCTAATTTGAAATTAGAATATAGTGACAGATTATTAAGTTTTGTCATCCAATCGTTATATATAAGGGTTTTAAAGTTAAGTTTATAATTATTTTTTTTAATAGCTGTAAGTTTGACTATATAGCAAAGCATTTAAATAAAGATATTAAAAAAAAAAATGTTGACGTAATAAAACGACCGTTACATAGCGGTGAATGACTTCATTAGAATGTCAACTATGTATTCCCGTTCTTTAGTATCTGAACCATCCATTTTAGTTTGCATCATCATCGTTTCAGTGGCCTCGTTCACCATACACGTATATGTCGGGCTGAGAGGGAATCGTCTTCCTACGATCACTAAGAGTCTGGAGAAAATATTAAATAAAAATACAAATAACTTGCTACTTCCCTGCTCCCCATAAATGAACAAAAAACTCGCAAACCACATGGAACTTGACGGAAAAGTTAGTAGTTACAACTCAATGCATATACACAATTTTAAACTTTAATGCCCTTGTTATAATAGATAGTATCGCTTATCGCCATTAGAATGCTGGCTACTGTCACTGAGCAGCAAGCGATACTATGTATTATTGCTATGACGAGAAAGTATAAAATTAAATAACTCTACTGCTGTTTGCCACGCTACCCGCTGATTCGCTGTAAATTGAGCGTTACTCGATCAATTAGCTTTTAGTCCACCCGTTCTAAGAGCAAACGAACTAAAACTTAGTGTATCAAAATAAAAATTCTCAAATACTGGTAGCTGTGAAAAGTTAAGATTCACCCGGCACTCCGGTTCCACTGAAACTTAAATTGGACGGAGCTTTTAAACTTATAAGCTCTGTCACGATGTCTTTTCATTTGCGAGAACTTTTTTACAGCTTTAGGCTTCGCTTCCAGTTTAACAGTGAATTGAATTTTAGAAGATATACAAAATTCGGCACAAAATATTTGCAAGAAACTAGTCGTTTATGGTGAAAATAAATTGGTAGTTTACGTTAAGTACCGACTAAAGATATATTTGATTAAATAAAAAGAAAAAACAAGGAACTAGTCTTAGTAGAATAAACAAGAATAAACAAGGAACTAGTACAGCACAATGTTAATAATTTCTTCTGCATGAAAGGTAATTTTTCTGTTATACCAGATTGTAATAATGTACATTCGTGTCAAATTTCAACTCGGTGAAAGAATTTATGGTTGTTGAAAGAAAGTTAAAAGAAATCTACATTAGGACAATTAGGATTCGTATTAGTTTATTGTTTATGTATATTTTCTTAAGATATTATTCTGCCGCTCGCTATACAAACTATAGAGTTGCTTCCTGGCAGTTTATTAAATTTACAAAAAAGAAATTACATTTTTTATATACAGACGTCCATGAACATCCTCAGAATTCCTATGCCGATAGGTTGCCATCCTTCGACCCCCCCCCCCATGGACCACCGGCTACTCACAAACCGCACTAGACGCGACACTGAAGATGTCACCTTATGGTTTCATGAACCAAGCATGGCACTACCTCTTTCTAACGTAAATGTATTACAATCTCATTTAATTTCTTTATGAACGTACAAACTTACATTTAACCACTGTTATGGATTCCCTGGTTGACGCACTGGGAGGCCCTGTGCCGAGCCAGCCAGTTTTGTTTTTTTTTTGGCTTTTTGCCTTATCGTGTATTTATTTCTTTGCAGTTAGAGTGAGCGCATTTAGTGCGAGGAATAGTTCTCAGTGAAGACTATTAGAATTTTAAAGTAAATCAGTACACGAGATACGTGTGTTGGAACTCTCCTACTGCAGTGCAGCATGAGGTTACGGCGAAAACTGTGTACATACGGAGATTAATGAGCCATTATGCGATTTGGCTGCACTACCACCGGCTACCGAGCTTCACAACGAACTATACTCGTGGATTTGAATTTACTTGTACATTTGAGTGTATAAAACGGAGCTGTTTTATGGCTGACGCTTTTGCTGTGGCTTAAATATATATATTAACCAGTATGGTGAAGGATTTTAAAATTCGGATCTGTTATATTATACATATTCTGAATCTACAAAGGTTACTTACCTACATTAAAGCCGTAAGAATATTGTACGAACATCAGAATAATGGAATTGCATCACCTGTTAAGCAAATCAAAAATATACGCATACGAAAAGTATTAAAAAAATTACCATTATTTTTCAGTCGCTTTCAACTGTTTACACTACGTCAAAAACTCGAGGGTGTCATTATAGACGCGTCAATTTGCCTGGAAATTGGCGCTTGAGTTATGACAGATATTAAGTTATCCACCCTGCATCAGTGTTAAAACGAGCCCAATAATGTCATGAATACCATTAGGTATGCGTCAAAGATTAAGGGATTGTTTTATTTTTATGAGTTTCACAGCACAGGGGAACAAACGAGCAATTGGTGGCATTTGGTTATCACCAAAGCTCTTTTATATCCGTATATACACTACCATACGGATACAAGAGAGCTTTGTGTTACTCGCACAAAACGCGATAGCTGTCACTCCATAGCGACATCACAAGAGAGGTACCTCAACCGTGTAAGTCCAATTGGACTGCAACTCAGCATGACATAATCTTCAATACATATTAGGCGGCATCCATAGACAACGGTGCAGCTACAAATAATGAGGTTTGAGGTTGCGTTGCTTTCCTTTACAATGCTCTGGATCCTTTATGCTGCTCTTCATCGGTGCTAGCAGTTGCTAGGAGGCTCCAATTGTTCGTTTGCCTCCGTTTCTGTTGTACTAAGAAAGTAATCGACCTCTCATCCTCACCGTCATTGTTTATTTATTATATAACTGAACACACTGCCAATATTTGCGAATATAACTTGCCATTTAACTTGGCCAAGAACGGTATTCCTCTCAATCACGCGTAGCCCGGAGCTTTGGTGTCGCGTTTCGTACCATATTAGGGGGATGGCAAAAAGTGTCTACATTCAAATGATCATGTGAATGTTCATTTGTATGCTATACAAGGGTTAATGTTTAAGTTGAAGTACCAGGATACAATAAACAAACAGGATCAAAGATATGGCTGACACTGCCGGCCGCAATTGCAGAAGTCCTTGCTCATACATGGCATGAAGTCACAGCCGTACACGCCTTCGCGTTTAGTACGGCTTGTATTCTATCTGGGGCCCAGTGATAGACTCCGTTTGTGCTGATGTTCGTTAGTGTGTATTGTATTTATAACCAATCTTCAAATTAAAGTACCAGCAGATAAGAAACGAATGGATATACTACTGTAGTTTAAATAATACTTACAATACAGTATTTTGAGTCAGCAGGGCACTGGTTCAGTCGCGTGGCGCTTCTGTTGTTACATGGCGTTATGGACCCCACACCATCGCTGTACTGTCCGCACTGCCAGCACTTGATACCGGCTGCCACTGCCACTAGCATCAGTAGCACACCAACGGACAACAGTCGGTTACTCGACATATTCTGTAAAAAAAACAATCATGATTTAATAAGATTTTTATATGACATCGCATTATTCACATGCAAATGCGTTGCCCTCCTTTCCTCCTCCCCTACGAATGGTCGCAGATTGTGTCATTGCATTATCACGACAGGGAAAGTAACGCCAAAACGATTTTGGCGTAAAGTGGCGGCAACTTTGTAGTAGTTCTAGCGTGCTCTGATTTATAGCGGTCTAACTAGTGGATGGATAAAAAAGAAAAGTCAGTGGACAAATCTTAATTATACTTCTTTTTCTTCACTTCTTATTCTTTGTGTGCGGTCTGTTTTGCTTATCAATAATCCTTTGCTTGATGTGACATCAAATCAAGTGAATGAAATCATTTTATTTGGCACTAATATAAAACGATTGAATGCTCTTCCTCCGTATGGTCATCAACAAAATGGGTTGGAACCTTTTACGGTCATCTAATCAAATTTCTCACACACTCAAACATAAACACACACACACACACACACACACACACACACACACACACACACACACACACACACACACACACACACACACACACACACACACACACACACACACAGACACACACACACACACACATACACACATATATTTACGCCAGCTTCCTAATGGCTACCATCATACTACCCTTCAGGGAGTAGCAGGCAAAGAGAACCGATTGACAAAAATCTCGTTTCTTGCCTCTTTCGCATTCATTACCCTCTTCATACAAACACGCCGGTTGCAAAGACTCTTGACTTGACTTGACTCCAATTACGGACAATACTCCATCAATCTGATCATGGTATGTCAGTGTTGGTCTTCCCCGGAACCAGCCTCCTTCCACAATCCCAATTTATATCTGTTCTGTCAACCTTTCACCTGCATTTCTTTCTACATGCCCGAACCGACGAAGCATGCTACTTCTCACTTTTACTGTTTGGCCAAACGCTTGATTGTCAAATCAATTAGCGCACGCTATCCAGGTTTCATAGTCAAACTTCTCCTATAGAAATTCAATCAAAAGTCATCGTAAAAACTAACAGATTTCAAACCCAAAATATCAACTCAAAAAATTGAAGCATTTAATAAACAATAATTGAATAAGGCCTGCATGGAAAAACATTGTTCAATTTTAAATTCGAATGCTAAAGCATCCGCGAATCTCGCCGAAAATGACCTAATTAATTTATTAATATCGAGCCCGGTGGCAGCGGGGTGGAACCCACTTTGTAGTCTTACAGCGAGACACTCCAAATAATTAATATGGCAACCCGTTCTAAATTATAATGTGTACTTTTTAACCGTCACGATGCCGTATGTGAGTGTGGCAAGCCTCCCATTATTTTAATTGTGACATTTTCATTCGCATCATATTTTCATTATTTCTTGGAGCGGGATCAAATTTAAAAGATATAGTCATTACATTTTTTAATGTTAGCATAATTTCAATTAATTCATGTACGGCAAATAACTTCTTTTTTTAAGGCATTATTTAGGGCAACGTTACACAAAACGTGAGCGTGAAGAAACTAAGGTTGAGTATTTGAAGGGGAAGTAATCGGAACGGACGTAAGAATTATGGTCGATGATGTAGCGCTGGAACAAGTGAATGAATTTGTATAGTGCAGGGAACAGAGTGAGTGGAACGTTAGGGAAATTGCTTAAAAGCACGGTTCTAACACAGGATGCCCGTCTTGCCTTGCGACTTTACGTGCGTTTAGTCCCAACGTTAATTTATGGAAGCGAGAGTTGGGTGTGTCAGAAAAGGCCTGAATGTATAATTAACGCGGTTAATTAGCCCTTGCCGACCGCGTTCGTAACAAAGAAGTGTGAGAGAGGGAGAGATTAGAAATGAATGAAAGTATCGGTGTTAAAATGAGAAAGGTCATGCTCTGCCTATCCCGTATAACAAATACGTATTGAAACTTAAATATGTTATAAAAGAATATACGTGTCATCTTTTACTGTGAGGCACACCGCTTACGGAGACGAGCCCGGGTTCGAATCCGTAAGTCGAGAGCTTTGATTGATAGAAATAAAATAACGCGACTTTAGAGAGCTCTGCTAATAAATAAATTAATATTACGGCTCTTGCCGATTTGTAGCGCAAATCGACCCCCTCGTGGGGAGAGGGACCGCTTCCCCCTTTTCGGTCCCAAAAATAATCACTATAGGGTACGCCCATAATCAACCCGGTTCATCACTTCCCATCTTCGGGAAAAGATAGGATAGGGGGACAGACCCCCCGTCAGTCCCCCTATCGTCTCCCTAAACCTGAAGACAGAAAAGTCTTCGTAGTCAGTCGAACTGTTGAGGCTGGACTAGCACCGCCAACCAGTATTAGGTCTCTCCGAAAAAAAAAACTTTGACTGTGAGGCTTAATGTGCTCTGTGTTGAAGAAATGTCACTCTGAAATCGCTAAACTATAATTAAATAGTTTTTTTCTCTTCACCCAAGAACCTACATATTCATGTCACAATGCACGAATTAACATTTCATTAAAAGGTTCATGATTTCTTACCGATGCCATGTTTCATTGTTGTTTTGATTTTAAATTCTATTTAATCGTAACTGAGTATATATATTGCCTGATTTTAGTTGGCTCATGAAGCTAAGAGAATGTTAATCTTATTGGTTGTGTGTTCCTTTTCAGAGATCTATTCCTTTTAAATTTTAACCTCTACTTTTCTTCATATTATACACTATATTTTTCAAATATATTGAATATAAGAAATCAAGGATAACCAACAACCAAAACTCCATTGTTGTTCTTGTAGCATTTTAAGTCTGTCCTGGATTGTGAATGTGGAAAGACCAATTGAAATAAATGTATATGAAAGTCTAACTAAACCTCTTACAGCCTCTTTACCCCTAATAGTCCTTCTATTTTAATGTAAAGTGTAACACCCGTTACTTAACTGGCGTGACGACGTGTTGTCGTAGTTGACTTTAAGGTATTCGAGCAATCGAAGCTTTTGACGACTACCGTTGCGCCTGATGATTGTGGTCGGGACATCAGCCCACCAGCTTTTTATATTACGCATAAAGTATATAGATTTTTTCGTATAAAAATGTTACGTCCCAGATTTTAAACTATATAACTTGTGCTAAATTCATCCAAAGCCTATTCCATTAAAATAACAACGGACACACTTTCCAATTTATAATGTTAGGAAAATGACTACGAATAACCTAAAACGTTCAGCCGCTCTGATACAGCTTTGATAATGTTAAACTTTACAAAAGTTTCCCTTTGAACTATATCTGAATATAGCAAGTTACTATCTACGCTCGAATTATCATACACCCCGGTTATCCGAAATCGGACTTTAGATAAGTTCATCAAAGGGCCGGGGAAGTTTAGTTTGCTCTAGTTATCAGAGGATGTTTTAAAACTCTTACTGTAACAGTGAGTGTGCTAATTCTCATTAAAGCTCAATTGTTCCGTCACCACCGTAAATTCGCCATTGTAGCAATTATGTTTTGCTACTTAAATATAAAAAAAAAACTATATCTGTCATCTTTGACTGTAAGGCTTAATGTTCTCTGTGTTGAAGAAATGTCACTCTTTTTCCTTTTCGCGGTTGGGAGGATGGATATATTTAGGATGGCTGACGCTATCTGCCATCGCCAAATCATAATTAAATAGTTTTATCTTTTCCGCCGTGAACCTGTATATTCGTGCTATAAAATATATCACGATGCACAATATAATATAAAAGGATAAGTTCATGATTTCTTGCCGACGCCATATTTCTTATCTTGTGCTACAAAAAATTCTAACTGAGTATGTATATTGCCTGATCTTGGTTGGCTCATGAAGCCAAGAGAATGCGACGGAATCTTATTAATTGTGTGTTCCGTTTCAGAGCTCTACTCCCTTTCTTTTTTCCCTCTTTATTTTTTTAATAATTTGGATGTAATATGAAGATCTAATCGCACTATATTCCTTAAATATTGAATATAGGGAATGAAGGACAATCTGTGAAAATTAGTGATTACGGAATAATAATTACATAAAGAAATTTGCATCCAGGTTGCAGCAAGGGAGTCTCGGACAACTATCCAAATAAGACTTCATACCCTCACTTATTACTAACTTTTATTAAAAACTGTACTGATTGTTTGTTATTGTAGTATCTTAAGATTGTTCTTAATTGTGAATGTGGAGGGGCAATGATTGAATAAATGTATCTAAAAGTCCTGACTAAACTTCTAATAGTTCTTTTACCCCCATTATACCTTTTATATAATATATTGTTGCACTATGTACGCTTGACCAGCCGGCAACATACGCTCGCGTGGAAGGATCAACCTTAAATTTACGCCAAACGCTCAATTCTATCGGACGGACAGGTTGAGGGACAAAAAAGTGGTTCTAAAAGCGTGACATTATTTCATTTTGAAGTACGGAACCCAGAAAACGCCAAAAAATCGCATACAAACATAGCTTGTACCAACCCAGAAAGATGTAGTGCCATGCTACATAGGACGAGGTAGTGTCATGCGTGGTACATGACACTACATCCTCCTATGTAACGGAACTGGGCGGCACTGACGGGGGGCCTCTCGCTCACATAATATCGCCGTAAACATGACATCTTCGGTGTTGCGTTTCGTGCGGTTTGTAAGTAGCCGGTGGCCAATGCGGGGTCGGGGGAAAGGAGGGCAACAAATCGGTATAGTAATTACTTGGATGTTCTTGGGCGTCGGTAGTCGTAAAAAGGCCCGATTTCTTATTTGCTCCTCTATTCTACAAAAAAAAAACTTCCAATGTACATTAAACAAGTAAGTTTATTTTCAATCGGGTGCATAAATAGCGGAGTGGCGTCCATGCCTTTTAACCCGTACCCCAATAAGTCAATCGGACTTTATACTCGGGGGTACGGTTCTTTACCTTACTTTATCTAAATAATAAATTACCCCTCAAAATATGGACTCGCGCATTCCGAATGATATAACAATAAAACACGTGCAGGAAATTGCTATCGAATTTTCAGACGAGCCCTACGTACATTTTGAAGTTATACCCCTTTTGGCACGTTAGGGAAAAATGTTGAGAGTAAATTCTTGCGGTGCGCGCACACCGTCAAGGAAAGGCGACACCCTTAAGTTATTTTATTATAGCTCTAGCCATCATCATCATCATTATCAGCCCTAATCGGTCCACTGCTGGACATAAGCCTCTTTCAATGACCACCAAGACGGCCGATCTCCCGCTACTCGAATGCATCCCGGACCGGCTACTGCACGGAGATCGTCTTCCCACTTGGGGAACGGTGGATCAACACCTCGTTTTCCTAAACGCGGCCTCCAGTCCAGAACATACTGGCCCATCTGCTCTAGCTATAGTCAACATTATAGTTTAACTCTTGTTACGCCAAAGGAGTATAAATTCTAACGCATATACATAAGTACACACGTTTTATATTTAAGGGAGAAAAATAACATACAGACGCCCATTAACATACGCACGCTTGGCCTACTTCCTATCCTCCCAATAGATCACCGGCTTCTCAAAAATGGCTGGAACATAACATGACTCTTAGTTTAGTTAAAGCGGTATCTTGCATAGCATGCTCCTATTTGTTACAGCATGGTGGTGTAAGTTAAACTCTATAGAGCTCCTGAAGGTTCTATAATGAGCTCCTCAAGGTTCTATAATGAGTTCCTCAAGGTTCAATAATGAGTCCATTTTACGTTTAACACTGTTCTAACAGGATAAGGAGGCAAACTGAAGCGTCCCCGCCACGGTACAAGCCTTATCGTGTCGGTGGAGATCAGTAGCCTGGGATAAGCCGAGATAGCCGAAGCCAATTGAACCGAGGAGGTGGCGGCTCTTTGTACCTCTCTTATAAGAAGAGGGGACTAGAGAGCAGGTGGAGAAGCCGCTCTTTGTACTCCTCTTGTAACAAGAGGAGACAAAAGAGCCAAAGGTGGCGGCGCCTTTGCGCACGGGCAAGGGGCAAGTATGCGAACCTCTACCCATAGCTCTGTCCCAAAGTCGGTGGGATTAACTGGCCGTCGAGGTGCCTTGATGGTTTGGTGTTTCGGGGCAAATCACTAAATTCGGCGCGGATGGCACTCGCGGTGGTTTTTGTGGGTATTCTTCGCTATCATGTGCTGCTAGCCCGAAATGCCACTGGCCCCCAGCCAGGGCCACTGAAGACACGTAAATGCGTTTCTTCGCGTCCACAAAAAACAGGCGAATTGGTCTAACAGTTGCGTTTAATTCTTATAGAAATTATTTAACTAGCGACATTTGTAATTAATAAATACCTGGTAAGACCCTCCTTTACCCACACACAGATTGCCCTCCTTTACCCACACTTCTCTCAGTGCCACCGGCTACTCACAAACGCGACACTATAAGTGTCACTTCACGGCGGTATTATGTGAGCGAGAGGTACTTCCTCAATCGTGCCGGCCCATTTCCGCTGCAATACAGCATGACACTAAAAAAACCTCATACTAATAAAATTGTTTTGAAGTAACAGATGAGAGAGAGACATATAATACGTTAGATAGGCCGTATTTAATTTATGACACCAATAAGGCGGGTAAACCCGAAGTATTTAATTTTCATTTCTGGCGAGTTCCTTAAAAATCGTTCATCAATTTATTACATTATTCCAAGTACTTCTGATTTCTGAGACATGTAAATGTTCGCCCGCCTGTCATCGTGTCAACACCAAAATAACTATAAGCACCAACAAAGGTGGAGCGATTCCTTCTGCTCAACTGATGTAATCAATCATCCCGATGGCGTCACTTTTCACTGTGGAGGTGAATGGGGGAAGGGGGTAATGGGGAGAGATTTTTATAAAAAAAAAACGATATCAAGAAAATGAACACTAACTTGTTCCAATTGTTTAGATCAATAATTTCGTGACGTGCATTTACATGTTATACAATCGACGGCTCGATTTATAGATATATGACAAGGCTAAAACATTTTTTATGCTTGTTTATTTGTTTGCTGGAATCAATGTCAGTTTGCGCTAATCACTGAAACTAAATGTCACTGGTGAAGAGTTTGTTCTAGAAGGCAAGAGTGCGTAATGACTAACTATGGTGTTTTTGTACTATAGGGGGACAAAAGAGAAATTGGTGCCCTTCTGCGAAGACCACCACCCATGAACATTTTTGCCCTCCATCTCATCTCCCTCCCTCCAACTGGGCCACCGGATACTCACAAACCACACGAAACGCGACACCGTAGATATTACTTTACGGCGATATCAAGAGACCACCCGGATTGTGCCGGCCAGATTCCGCTGCAATGTAGTACGGCACTACCTCGTACTGAATTGTAATTCAGGTACTAGACAACGGGCAATATATCTATTATTTTTATAAATTCAAGGTTTTCAATGTAGAAACATACATTATAAACGTGCGTGAGCTTTGCTGGATTCGAACCGTCTCCTCTGGCCACAGTACCATTTCGTGTATCACGTGTCAACTAGATGCCTAACATATTATTTATTAATCCAGTACCGCGCTGTGAATTAAAACTACACAATAATTGATAGAATTTTTCCCTGGTATCTACACTACCATGTGTGTGTAACCTCTTTCCTACGTAATATACGTACATAATCCATATATATATAAGTATTTTTAACGTCCAAATCGGTCAACATTGATGAGGACATATCATCAGGAGACGATGCTCATTCGCAACCTGCGCAATAAAAATGAAATAAATCATGAATTTTTCAATAAAAATACCCAAATCCATGTTACCGGGGTAGAAAAGTTGAATATAAATCTTAGGCCGTCTCAGGGGAAGGCCTTTCACGCCGCTTGTGAGGTCGTGAAAAGCCGGGGTCGTGCCGGTATATTCTTATTTATGGCATTAATTCTACAATTCTGTGGTCTGCCGCTGCTGCGGACTTTCGCGCGTTATTGGCAAAAATTGACTGTAACACATTTTTTTGACTACGCTGCAGCAAATACGATTTTGAAGTGAAGTCTTCTTTACGAAATTCGTAGGTGAACAGGAATTATAAGAGTCGCGTCACTCATTGTAATAATAATAATAATAATAATATCTGTGGGATTTTTTTGTTGACGCGGAGCAACGTATTTACGTGTCTTCACTGGCCCTGGGTGGGGTCCAGTGGTGTGTGGAGCTAGCGGCACAATATAGTGCTGAATATCCACAAAAAACACATTTCCGCCTATGGTGCGGTGCCCCGGAACAAAAAACCATCAGGGCACCTCGATGGTTAGTCCGCCCCCTATAGGACCAACGCCACTTCCGTTTTTGGGCTTGTACCATACAACAGGACAACCCCACCAACTATGGGCCAGTGCAATGGGCTGAACTTCCAATCCTCACCCCCTGCCCCATGCGTAAACGCGCCGCCTCCTTTTGCTCTTTAGTCCCCTCTTCTTATAGGAGTGGTACAAGGAGCGGCTCCTCTACCTAGTCTTTACTCTCCACTTCTTATAAGAGGCGTATCAGCCCCCTCCTCGGTTCAATTGGCCTCGCCCAAGTTGTCTCGATTCATCACAAGCTACTGATCCCCGCCCACACGACAAGGCTTGAACAATGGTGGGGAAGCCCTGTGATAAGTACCGTTAGGACTTAAGTTACAGGTAGGAGAAAACGGACAATATATTTAATATTTTATAAACTTAAGAGATTTTATATATTTAAGATTTTTACTATAGGAAAACACATCCATGTCCTAGGTGGGATTAGAATCCGCGACCTCTGGCTTAACATGCGGACTAACCGCCACGTTGCCAACTGAGCCAGCCGGTCATCTTCTGTCACGCGTGTTCATACGCGTAGCGTCACGTCACGCTTATCATCACCGAACAAAGCTACGCGGTGGGTAGCGTTATTACTGCATACAGGGTGAACAAGAGTCATGCTACTTCATTTTTACGCTTTTCCTTATGTCATAATATGCAGCTTTAAGCTTTCACTTCCATCGGCGGTCCATCTTGGCAAACTGCCTATCCAATTGGGAAACTGGCGTGAAGATGCGTTGTTGCTGTGAAGAACATCGAGCAGTCAGACATTTTTGGTAACTATAAACGCGTATGCAGTTCTGTATAAAGAGAGTTCAATTGCGTCGCCGTCCTCTCTTTGTCTCCTCAATTGACCCGTCGAAACACGCACAACGCCACACTAAATGCGACAGCTGTCTAGTCATAGCGGTATGTGATCCATTGGGTGGGCGATGAAGGAAGTTATCGGCATAGCAATTATGTGAATATTCATGGGCGTCGGTAGTCGTAAGAAAGCTCTAATTACTCGTTTGGCCCCCTATTCTATAAAAAAAATGTGTGCGAGAGATAGGAAACAATAGCCTTAACTGTTACCAAAAGTTTCTTACACCTGCTCAAGCATTAAAGTATATAAAGAAAAGATGCGATATCTTGAAATTCTTATTCATTCTTCACTCCAGCGATTCAGCAAAATTCAAAAGGAAATTCCAAAATCCACGTTATCCATCCACTCATTACAACTTCGGGATCGCGAAGTTCGGGAGACTTAAATAACTTAAATCCCGTATTTGCATAAACATGAGACCTGAGCGAAGTTTTCATTAAGTACACAAGTAAGTTAACTTACAGCCTTTGTTCCGATTGCACAATACGATAAAGTCTATATAGCTAATAGGTATTCGTGATAATTAGGCTTCAGCCGTCCACCGAAACTAGAGTTAGTGATTTTTTTTAAGATTGCCACGCTGCAATTAACCCGAAGTACGACCGAATACCTCGCCTACACAATGCCGTCCTAAAGTGGTAACTATGCTGTAGCATTTTCCTTAGTTTATGAGTAGCCTGCGGCCCATTGGGGGAATGAAAAAAAAATATACAAAAAACCAATAAGAGAGTCTTAGATTTACCCACAGGCAATATTATTGCGAAGGAATAATATATAACATTACTGTACGCTTCCTGCAATTTAACATGTCGGACGTATGCAAACACGCTGATTGAAGAAACGAATACAATACGAAACTGGAATATGATACGGTGCTATATGATGGAGATGACGATGTACAGTGGACGCCCCATCCCGAGGAGGACGCACACACACTCAAAACACTCTCACACACACATATATGCACGTGATATATAGTTGTTTATAATTTTTTTTATAGAATAGCGAGTAATTGGAGCCTTTTAGGACTACCGACGCCCATGAATATCCACATAATTGCTATGCCGTTGCGCTGCCCTCATCCCCCCCCCCAATGGGACACCGGCTACTCACAAACCGCACGTAACGCGACACTGAAGATGTCACTTCACACTTGTCACACTACGGTAGTATTATGTGAAAAAATAAATGTAAAAACGATATGTGGACGAGTGAGACTAGTACAGTACAATATTATTGATATATAAAAGGGTATCGTTGTCTGTACTTATAATGTAAAACTGAAAATGTCTTAAATTTACGTGACAGTTACTCATTACAATAAAAATATTTTAATGGATTTTATCGCGGATCTATAACAAATCGCGTTAAAGAACATATGGTGTTACAAAATCTGCGGTCTGTGAGCATGCTGAAGTTGCCCCCTGCCATTACATTAGATTTGATAAAGCGCAAATACGTGAGGCTATTGAAATTAAAAAAAAAACATCAAAATCTCAATGACGAGAATCACTGGAGTTTTCCCTCTGCCAGGAGCCCAGAGGTAAACATAATGAAACAAAAAACTAAACATAACACCTCAAGACAGCAAGATATATAACGTACTGTTTGCGTTAATCGGAACAAATAAATAGATATAATTCTTCTGGTACTTTTAATAACTTATGATATTTACATACATACACACACGGGTGGACTGAGATGACGTCTGTCATCTCAGTCCACCCTTAACCGTGGTTACTGTAAAGCTTTTGAAACGTCGGACTACTTAAGTAATTAAACAAACCACGATAAAATCCGTAAAAGCAGTTTTATTGTAATTTCAGTGTAATAAAGTTGGGTTTGTTGTTTGCTTCATAACGCTCATCACAGGAATGACTGGCACGAAATGATGGTCTTGAGTTTGGAAACATGGTTTTGAGTTTAATAGTCCATTCACCCAGAATAGTTATATGTTACATGAAGTTTTAATTAAGTACACAAGTATATAACGCCATAAAATTGTCGTTTTTATTAATTTTCACATTCGCAATTGTCAGGAGTCATCGCTGGCCTTGGTCACATATATCCAAGCCTGCAGTGGATAACTCTACTCCTTAATGATGTCTTTATTTGCAACTCTACTTCTTTGTCATGCTCTAATGAGCAGCAAATGAATGTTGTATTACATTCATATCTCCCATTTCAGATGAGTAGGAAAGGAAGGCAATACATTGGTATAGTAATTGTGTGGATACTTATGGACATTGTCAGTCATCAAAAGGTGCCATTTGCTTGATTGTCCCTGATTATTTAAAAAAAACAACATTGTTATTACTGTGTTAAGTATAAATTTCAATTTAAATTTATTTCAGGTTTCCAGCTGTGGTGAAGAATGTGGTATCAAAAAACATGGAAGTGAAGAAGTTAGTGTATGTGTACTTGGTTAGGTATGCTGAGGAGCAACAGGACTAATAATACTAATAATATTAATAACAATAATAATAATAATAATAATAATAATAATAATAATAATAATAATAATAATAATAATAATAATAATAATAATAATAATAATAATAATAATAATAATAACAATAATAATAATAATAACACCTATCTTGTGCCAACTATTTTAAAATAACTTATTCTAGAATTTAGAACTGTGGACAGGCACAAAAAGGCGGTCTTACCGCAACAAGCCGTCTCTTCCAGACAAGCAGTATTTAAAGGGAGACAGAATAGTAAAGAAAAATAAAAATAAAAGTAGTTGGCACAAACATTGTACAGAATATATAAATATATGTTAATACTACCTAAGTACATGACAGTAGTGTAAAAGATAGTAAAGAAAAGTCATTTATTTCTTTGATCAAAAACTTAGTGTCTATTACAGTGTTTGGAAAAATCACTTTAAGTAAATAAATACCTATTGAGGGATTCTCCGCCCTTCCACAGGTCATTAGCATTTAGTTAAGTTATGGTACATCAAAACAAATACTAACATTGGCATAGTAATGATGAAAACCAGCGCCATGTCCTCTGCTAGGTGATGATATGGCAAATGCTGAGTGACCACCTGAAATGGTAATTTTATTGGTATAATTATTTTATGTTATTGTGTTGTGATCAATAAACTCTTTTTCTTTCCTTCTTTCTAACACTTGTCCACACCGGTATTTTACACTAAACTTGTTGTTAAAGTGAAGAAATTTTTAAATACCGACGAAGAGCTTGTCGAACTCGCCTATGAACCTACCTAAGGGTTCGGTAGCAACTAATAAGGAATAGCGTATCTCTTGTACTAATACATCGATGTAGTATAAACCAATTTTCGTTTAATGTTTTTACTAAATTCCCGTTTTTCTACAATTTTCTTCTTCGTGCTTAAAAAGTTACAAGGGGTGGGGGTAGCACAGTTTTTAAGACTTAGAAGCGAATATCTGCCAAAGCGTTAGCATAATCAAAAAACTTTCTTAGAAAACTCGGTATCATTTAGCCCTGTCCCATGCGGCGGAGTCCTCTTAATTTTTTTTCTCGCCTCAGTTATATGTACCTTACCTTTAAGAAATATATTTTGTCGATGTCATACCACACCATTTTTTAGGCAGTTCGTACACCTCAGCAGTATAATCTCCGTGTAAAACGTCTATGACATTTGGAGGGACAGACGGCCGGGCAGACGTAATTACAGACGGACGTGCAGACGGACGGACATACGGACGTACAGACGGACGTGCAAACAGACGTGCAAACGGACGTGCAGACGGACGTGCAGATGGACGGACATACGGACGTACAAACGGACGTGCAGATGGACGTGCAGGCGGATGTGCCGAAAGACATGCAGATGGACGTGCAGACGGATTTACTTAAGGGATATTTATATATAAGGGTACCGTTTTTTGCTATATTGACTACGGAACCATGACGAGAATAGGCACGTAAATTTATTCACACATTTTCAACGTGAATAGCGTTCATGCACGCATGGCTAGGTTTTTGAATGTTTCCGCTTGTTAAGTTCATTTGTTCTGAACGTCAGGTCATTACTAGAACTAGAACTGGAGCTATTAGACCTTCGTGGTTTTAACCAGCGAGAATGTGGTGGGAAAAATAGCTAAATTGAGTATGTGCGGGTGGGCATTTTAATCAGGGAGGAAGTGCCATGCTGCATTGCAGCGGGAGATACCTCTCGCTTAGATTGTTACTTCACAAAGGTACTTAAATTTAGAGTAATTCGTTCAATTATGTTTTTGTCATTTAGAAAATCCTTTACATTTTAATAGGATTTTGATATGAGTTTCTCTTTAACAATAGTTTTAAATTTATTAATCGACAAAATGTTATATTACTGGGAATTTTGTTATAAAAACACATACAATTACCCATAAATGGATTGTGAATTTTATGCAGCCTTGAGGAGAGCACAGCGAGTTTATTCTTATTTCTAGTATTGATATTATGAAGATCACATTCCTTATTGATTTTTTCTATATTTTTAGTGACATACATAAGGTTTTCAAATATATATATGCCATGCAATGTAATATTTTTTGCAGTTATGAATTTATCCTTAGGCGGCTCCATTGGACTCATATCATATATTGCACGAACAACCCTTTTCTG
Source organism: Eumaeus atala (assembly GCA_017140195.1). Lineage (NCBI taxonomy): Eukaryota > Metazoa > Arthropoda > Insecta > Lepidoptera > Lycaenidae > Eumaeus > Eumaeus atala. The sequence continues at coordinate 17,326 of JAFELO010000560.1, read as the reverse complement.
CAGAAAAAAAAGTTAATCAATATCAGCAGCATCGCCCCATTATAGAATTCCATATAGCATAATGCTGTGAGAGTAACAAATAAATTAATCTAGCTGTTTCTATGTCTGTTATTTGCGAATGCTGCAGATGAATCTATTCGATAAAGTATCTATGTGGGGGCACTATTGTAATTTAGCATCTAAAGTGATTCCTAGAAATATTGTAATTTAGCATCTAAAGTGATTCCTAGAAATACCGTTGTATTTTCTAGCTCTATTTCTTCACTATTAAGACGTACAATAGTATTATTAGATTTAACATTTGGCAAAGTGAACTTAACACATTTGGCCTTTTTTTTTCATTTAATAATACATTATTGACATTAAACCATTCCAATATTGTAGAGAGAGCATTGTTTACATCACCAATTACATGTTGACGCCTGTTTGTTTTGAAAACAACTGATCTATCATATGCAAACAATACTGTCCCACACTTATCATTAACAAGATAATGTAAGACATTGGCACTACCTCTTCCTTAAACATTAAGTTCTCTATTGTATTTTTCTATTATTCATATCCCCATACCTGGTCGCTAAGAATATTATTATTACTATAAAAAAGCCACAATGATTTGAATCCTCTTCTAAAATCTTAACAGAAAACATTAATCAGACGAGACAAAGAGACCAACATCTGTTCAATTCTGAACTAAAGCATTAGCTGGCCTTTGACGGATTGTTATAAATGTACAAATTTATGCCCTATCACTAAGGGGCAAGATCTATTGTCGTTCAATATAACCCCTGGCAGTCTTCCAGGGAATGCTATGGAGGGGATCTGAAATCGTTAGAAGTTGATAAAGACTTTAAAATATAGTGCATTAGAAATTAATTGGAACATTATTTACTATCATTAGGACCGCAAGGGTCCTTCCGCATCACATTAAACCATCAGATATGTTGTCGCGTTTAGTGCGGTTTATAAGTGGTTTGTAAGAATGTTATGAAGACAGCGCAGTCAACTTGGATACCTTCAGAATGTTCGTAGTCAGCATAGGGCCCGGACTGCTGGTTTGCCCCATATACTTGAAAAAGTGTTATAGTTTAAGTTCACAGTGAACAAAATACGATAAGGTCAGTAAGATGCTTAAACAAGAGGTAATGACATGACATTGCAGCCGAATAGTGTTGGCACGACCAGTAAGGTACATCTCGCTCACATTATTTCACCACTTAAGTAACAATAGATATCGCGTTTTATGGGCATTTTCATTCTAGAGCCTCCATCTGCTTGTTGGCCCTCTTTTACTATAATAAATACTCGTCGTTTCATATTGCGTGTTATATAGTAACGCAAGGGTTGTACAAATTTTCCAGCTCCCTGATGTACGAAATAAATTGACAACATTCGAATGACATACAGTACAGTTTATTTTTCGGATTGTGTTAAAAATATTTACGTATAGAAACAATTTACATAGAGGTCATTCGTGCGCTGTTGTTTTATAGTAAAGATAAAGCATCCGGAGTCTTTTGAGCATCACCGACGCCGATGGACATCCGCATAATTTTCATGCGAATGTGTTGACCCCTGTCTCACCTCCCAGCAATTCCCGATTGGAAACTATTAAACAATACAAAACGCGACAGAATAGCTGTTACTTTAGGTATGTATGTGCTTGCGATTATTTCATTCCTATTCAGAACCGATACAAAATGACTGGTTTCACTTGTCATTCATTGGAAAAATACAGTAGTGGAGTAGTGGAGGCCGTTAATAATCAAGTAAGTAGTTACTACTTACTATTAAGTGCATTAAAAAGCTTTTCTTGTTAACTTCGAGGTTTATTTTGCAGCTTTCTAACTAACAGTCAAAACGCTGAAGGTACAATTCGTTTTACAGCTACGCTGTAGCTGATGCGCTACGCTGTAGCAAATGCGCTACGACACTACATCCCGTAGCTAAAGCTACATCTCTTCACATGAAAGATTTTTAGACAAGTGTTCCTTTATTGTAGGATAAGGCTGGCCACCTACACGTATTCTGTGTTTGACTTCCAAATTTATATTTCGTATTTGGACATACGAATGAATAGAATCAATACAGCATACATTAGGTGTCGCAGACATTTAGGAAGAGGTAGTGCCATGCTGCATTAGAGGACGTTGTGCCATACACAGTGCATGGGACTACATCTTTCAATGCAACGGAATTGGGTCGGCACGACCGGGGATACCTCTCCGGTCGGCCTCTCACTCACATAACACCGCCGTAAAGTGACATCTCCAGTGTCGAGTTTAGTGCGATTTGTGAGTGGTCGGTAGCCCATTGGGGGGGGGGGGGACGGTAACGCATCGGCATGGTAATTATGTAGATGTTCATGGACGCCCGTAGTCGGTACAAGTATAACCGTACAGACGGACGCGGAAACCCAAACTGAAATTTCATAGTTATATTGCATACGTATACAGAAAACTACCATTGGATAGCAAAGCTATCACTTTGCATCTGTATCATGTGAGCGAGAAGTACCTTGACTTTCGAGCCAGTATGATTCGGCTTCAAGGCTGCATAGCACTATCTCTTAGTAATTGGTGACTTTGAAGAAAGAGACTTAATGAAGCTCATATTTACCACAGGACAAATAACGGCTGGTAATGACTTTTATTTTCAATCCTTTTAGTAACAGGTTGGTCAAGTTTTAATACATAATTATCGTGAAGAGAATTGTATTGCAAAAAATACTTTCAATTTTATTTAAAGGAGGCATAGGTTAATATTCAATAGTCTTAGTAGCGCCATACTGGGCTATAACTGAACTAGACTGGCAAGACTGAGGAGGAAATGAAGTATTATAGCTGCCAGGTTTCGTGTGGTTGGTGAGTTTTGAACACTAAAGGCAGCGGAAGGGAAGAGGGCAAAGCTTGCGCCTAACCTCAATGGGGGATGTTTATGGTTGTCTTTATTCGCCAAAAACCTCCAACTGACATTATGTTATACAGAAAAAGTTACGAAAACAATCTGATTTCCATTTCCTCGCTTATACATCAAGTTTTAAGCCATACGTAAAATGTAGAGTATTGACACAAGCGCATTAAAGTGAAAGCTTCCTCCAATTTCCTGCATTTTCCGTTCACATTTTGAGCCGCACTTTGGCGCTAGTGCGGAACGTTTCCATCATGGCTTTATGATTCCGGAAATTTCGCGAAACCTCTCAAGCATCACTCGAACTGATCAAGTGAACATTGTTGATCAAAAATTAATGGTTAAGTAAGTTTTGACAGTAACAAGAAGAGTGTTGCTACATTTCACTTGAATTGAGCTTAGATGACTTTTTATGTCTCAAGTTTACGCGAATGTTACTTATTACAATAAAATTATTTTTAGCGATTTTATCGCGGTTTATTTAATTACTTAACTATCAGTTCGGTCCACCTGTGACCATGGTTACTGTAAAGCTTCTGCAACGTCGGGCTAGTTAAATAATTTAATAAGCCGGAATAAAATCCGTAAAAGTAGTTTATTTTTATTATATTTTGGTCGTTATATGGCGGATTCGAAATTCAGTAGCAGTGACTATGATCAAATAATATTAACACTTGATGAAATAAATAGGCCTTAACTATTTCCACTATTATTTAATTAAATATACATTTTAAAAAAAATATTTACCACACGCACACACATACACCAGTGTGGCCCATTGGGAGAGATGGAAAGGAGGGCAAGCCATCGGCGTAGTAATTTTGCGGATGTTCATGGACGCCGGCAGTCGTAGAAAGGCTCCGATTGCTCGTTTCTCCCCTATAGTATAAAAATGGTATATAAGATTTATTTATTTCATCAAGTGTTAACATGAATTTCCATCAAGAATTGTCTATATAATCGATTATAAATAATAATAAATATACCTATTACAATTATGATGCAAAAATTAAAAAAATAAATATTCATAAAAATATACTTTTCCAAATAAAAGGTACAAATGAATGTGTATTGGTGCATGATTAATTCTGCATGAATCGAGCTATTCTCGGATAAGTATTTCATTGCTGCTAATAACGTCGCTTACGTTATTAGCAGCAATCAAAGCAAATAATTTGCGCCATCGCTGTTCTACGGCGTAGCAATTGCGCTACGACATGCTACACAGTTCTCAAAACGGTAGAGCTAAGGATTTTTAATAAGAGTTATTAAGGGTAAGTGCTGTTTTCCGGTGCACCCGAGCGCCGATTACACAAGGTATTATACAGTCAGGATCAAAAGTTTCGGAAGGGATTTAAACCACAATATACATTGTGTTTTGTGGTGTAATGATAAACGAGTAGTTCGAGAAAGACGTCTATTAACATCAGCATGAATCCCGACATATCGCCCACGCTCTCTTCCTCTCCAATGGCCTTCCAGAAACGAAGAAGTTGCTAGGAAGAGCTACCAACATAAATGTCAATTTGCTGTTGTCTGATGCGAGCAAAAAGTGATTGGCAATTTTAAAGCAATACAGCGAGGCACTATATATCTAAGTGATGAAATTTTGTGACTAGACATTAATTGAGAACTCAGTATGACTTAAATTTCACTTACCATATCACCTTAAACTTGACTTTTTAATGTTTTTTATAGCATAACCGAAGCCTATGGACATTCGCATGATTGTTACGCAGATGTGTTGCCCTCCTATCAGCCCCACTAAATGGGTCACCCGTCACTTTACCCGGTCATTCGTCAATTCCGTTGCATAGGATTATGTAGTGTAATGCACCATAAATGGCACTCCTATGCTGCATGTCACTACATCTTCCTAATACATAGGAGTCGGTAACTTTGGGCGCTGGTACTTGTACTACTACTACTACCGACGGCCACAGACATCCACATTGTTGTTGTAGTGCTGATGCGCTGCCCTCCTATTCTCCTCCTGTATATTCGACGTGCACCAAAACTAATATAATTTCCGTCTCCTCATAGTAAAATGAAAGAAAAATCCACTACGATCAAGAGAAATCAATATTTATTCTGGGTATTTAACATCATTAAAATGCCCTTTAGGTGACAAAATAGAACTTGGATACTTAAAAAGTTGGTCGGTGAAACTCGGAGACGATCATTGTCAATAGACTTGACAAAGGGATTGACGACCGGTTGGCGTAGTTAGGATCGTGGCGGTTAGTCCGCGTGTGTTACTCCACAGGTCGTGGGTTCGAATCCCGTCTAGGTGACGGATGTTTATCTAAGTAATAATATGTATTTGTGTGTAATAAGAATTATAACAATATAAAATTTCTTGTCCGTTGCCTAGTACTTGTAACACAAGTCCTTACGGTATTTGGCATGGGGCTAGGCTAGCGTGATTTTAACAATTACCATAATAAAACAAAATATTATATTGAAATCTGTCTTAATTTAAATAAATTTTTACTCTTATTGTTTCAGCAATGCATAGGGTTTGCTCTAAGATTCGGTCAAGTAAATATCACTTCTAAGCTTACTCCCTTTGGAGCAGGCGAGTGTACCGCGAGGCTGCGACAAAAGCTTCATTATCTCAAACTGTTAAAGCTTAATTAATTAAGGTCAGGGCGAATTCCTTGAAACTGACGTTTTGTATTTAAATGCGCGAATTGTAGATTTAATTAACTGTTGGAGATATGCCCTTCAATCTGATGATATATTTCTTAAATTTCGAGAGTTAAAATCATCATCAAGTATATAGAATGGAATGGAATATAATATAATGGATTTGTTTTAGGAAGAGGTCATGCCATGCCATGGTGTAAAGTGACATCTTCATGGTCGCGTATCGTGCTGTTTGTGAGTACTCGATGGCCCATGGGGGGGGGTTTCTCTCCATGGGATGGCCCATGGAGAGAAACACATCGGTACAGCAATTATGTAGATATTCATGGGCGTCGGTAGTCGTAAAAAGGTAAATTTCTCGTTCATCCCCGTATTTAAAAAAGGAATGAAGAAAAGAGCTTAGTTGGAAACTAACGATAATAAAGATAATATAATTTTAATAAGAGGTAGTGTCAAGCTGCACTGCAGCGGAATTGGGCGGACACGGCCGTGGATGTGCCTCTCACTCACATGATACCGACATGAAGCGATTGGCGGGGAGGTGAAAAAGAGGGCAACGGAGATGCGTTACGTACTTCGTATTCATAATTGGGTGTCGGCAGTAGTAACAAGCTTGCCCCCCTATACTATAAGAAGGACCAATATAATGAGCTGTCTATCCCTGGAGCTTGATGGTCCTTTAAAAAACTTAGGTATAAAATAAAATGACTTAGCAACAAAGGGTCAAGAAATTTTCCTATTTAAACGTAGAGCTTTACAACTCGTCTTCCCCACGTAGAGTCAGAGCCAACAGTTGGTCTGGAGTTAACCAACACGTAGTACTTACGCCTAAGTAAGTTATTATATTATAGCAATAGGGTATTTACTTAAAGTTCTAAGTAACTTGTTTATTGTTAATTGTAAGCACATTTTACTCCTATGCGCTGTTTTGGTGATAAATGCGTTTTAACACAACACTGATATAATGTGATGAATGGCAACTCCATTCCCTCTGCCGTACCCATTAGGGAGCTGGCGTGAAGATGTGTTCTTGTTGTATGATAACGATGTACAGTTTTTAATGTAATATATGCTTATAGTTGCAAGACATATTAATAACAGAGATAAAATATTGTTTCAATCTAAATGAAAATGAATGCATTGAATATTTTTCATTCAAAATTTGAAAAAAAAAAACTTTTTTTAAATGTCAATATTTAAATCTACTACTGATTCAACCCGAGTCCTGTCCTGGGGAGAACCAGAGATATCAAATAAAAAAAGCGAGAGTCATCAAGAAATTAGTGAAAATAAAAAGAATAGAATAATTTATAAAGGCATCAATTACAACCAATAGAACATAATAATAATTAAAGAACATAAGATTATGTGTGTCACAAATTGGTTCCGACTCAGTATGTTGCTGTAGTTTAACAGCGCTGGTCCTCCATGGTAGCCACTTGGTGATATCACAAAACATGTACACATTGCGGCAACACTAATGTCAGACATGCACACACTATGACAGTTAATTCAAGAAAATAATAATAAGAGCAAGCACACGTTAAATATGCTTTTGTTATTTGTATACTAGATACTTACTAAACAGCTATGCATACTAGATACTGGCGAAATAAAATAAATTAAAAAACTTAGAACACAATAAAAAAAATTATTATATATTGATGTGAGATAGATAGAAAAAAAATATCTATACATACAACAATTTATAAATTACACACGGTAGACAACTAAGAAAACAGGTTTGTTATTGGAAAGCAACTTAGAACAACTTATCACTACAGAGAAACAACCTGCATATAGCGTCCTATTCGTAATTATGACAGATGACTAATTCAATACTTAAACTCAACGCAAATTTTGGTTCCGTTTTATATTAACGCAGTATTCGGGCATAGCGAACCGAATATAACCAAAATAAAAATGCAAAAATATCGATTTATGCTGCACCAGCACTATAGCCAGATTTGTATACTTAAAAAGTACCTTCACGGAAGTTATCCCCGAAGAGGTAGACAGAGGTGTGTTAGTACATCCACAACTCGTAAGTCCAGTAGATATACTAGCACACCCACGACTAGCCCAGGTACCGAGGCCAATGATGTCATAAGTGGCAAGCCAATGGCCACTTCGGGCACATTCCTATCCCGGACAATGTAATGCGTGCTAAGAATAATCTGAGATACATGTAACAACAATTGCCCGACCTGGGTATCGAGCCCAGGACTCCACGCGGCTAACAGCGACACCCGCACCGTTATACCAGAATACCATACCATATATATACATAACCATATACAGAAGCGACTCCTTATATTATAGACTAAAAAAATTAAAACACATTTGATACTTTATTGGTAAATATGGATAAAAGTACGTTCAGGTTAACTATCTGTTTACCACTTGTGGTCTACTGATTACACTGTAATCAGTAGACCACTATTAATGACACCACCTCGATAAGCTACAAAAAAAAAAATGGAATGGAAATACGATATAGTTTTACAGTTAGCGGTGCTATATTTGTTGTGTGAACGCATCACCCATGCAGTGAGAGATGATGTCTATCGTTATCTCATTCTCAGGCACTGCTCATTACGAGCGTTGCTATGAATCGTAACGTGACTATGACGTGCATGCAACTAGCGTGATCGATTTATTCGATGTTATCATCTTACAATAGCGGAGGGACTCCTGTCACATGCCAACTTAAAGAGTAAAACTGTATTTGTAGTTACAACGTCAGAGTCATTGGCACATCAACGCAAATGCAGTTGTGTTTCATAACGAATAGCGTGATGAGACGATGACGCGAGATACGCGAGTTTTTCACCCAAAATATGCACAATGCAACTTAGTACGTTGCTGAAAATGAAACGAAGCTGATGGAGTTAAGTAAGTAAAAATTTTATACAGGCAATACAATCTGTACTTACCTAACTCCATCAACAATATACCGAACTTGTGCAGATACACTGTCAACTTTCACTGTTGTTATTATTTTCTATTATTTTATTACTTATTATGTACAGAGAAGAAAAACCTTTATCAACTTAAATAAAAATAATCGTAGCGATACTAGACTATTCAAAGCAAAGTGGAAAGACGAAACGAAAATAATTGGCTTGTTTTTTTATGTATTAGAGAGAGAGGGAGAGAAACATGCGTACGCCGCACGACTTACTATTACCAAAAATTGTTTTGACAATAGTAAGAAGTTTAGACTGAAAAAAATCAAAGGTGAAGAAGACCTTTGATTTTTTTCAGTCTAGACTTCTTCGCAATGCGCGGTAAACTTCGTTCCAATACCTTCTATTAGAAAATTCTTAAAGAATAAATAAAGATTATTTCTCCATCATTTGTCTCTTTCTTCGCAGATGCATGACGACTTCAAATTTAAAATCTACATTAAATTGAATATAGTTTCATGCCACGACTTCTCAATTGTCCCCATTGTATTCTTTGCGACACGGCGCTCTTAATTATGACGTCTTTTGTGTCATCACGCAGCAGCTCGCAGAAATGAATATATCAATGAAAAGATTTGCGATTTTGTACAATATTTACCCATTTTTCTAAACAACAACATTTATGAGTTTAAATGATTTTTACGGAAGTGATGATGAGCGCCGTCTGAGTGTGGACGAGTGTTTAGTGAAAGTAGTAATCGCTTTTATTATCCATCAGTGTCATGCATGTCTCTTATGCATACACTATAAGTGTAACAAATTACATACCGTCCGCGAAATTTTCGTAAATACGAGTCCAGCTTTTTATTCGCGCACTTATATAATGGTGTAAGTTTAGCTAAGTCCAGTTTTGAGTGTCAAAACAACTTAACATCACTTCTAAGTAGTGTAACTATCTGTTAGTGAAATAATTGTCATGACAGGATGAGTATTGTTTATACCAGGGTGGATTGAAAAATCGGCCTTAGCAAGAAAATAAACTTTGTAGTATGGAACGATATTCAAATATTGACCGTAATCCCGCTTGACTGTTTCGACAGTATATTGTCGTATGATCTGCCGTTGGCGAATCAAAAGACCAGCGACCGACGATTATTTTTGTTTTCCATTCAGAGAGTGATGTTGAGATTTAAAGGAGATAACACAAAATGTATAGTCCAGTTTGCTAGTGTATTGCAATGTAACCCCAAATTCAAGCAGTACTTACAACACATAATAAATCAGTTATATTTCTACATAATCCAAACCAACAAATTTGATGCACCGTTAAAAAAAAAAGATTCTACTGCTGCTTTGATCTCGTTGTTTGTCGAAACTCTTTGACCTCCCAAATGCATTTTTAGGTTACGAAACAAAAATGTGTGACGGTGTTAGATCAGGTGAATGAGGCGGATGCGGTAATTGTTCAAAGCCACGATTGTGGGTTTCAGCCATTGATTGCACAGACGTGTGAATACGGGCGTTGTCTTGATGACACAGGACTTTTTTTCGGAGCATTCCTGGACGTTTTTCTTCTATTTCCTCTCGTAAACAACGTAGGCAGACACAGTAGTAATTATAATCATACCCTTTGAGTCCCAGAATACAGAAACCTAACGGTCTTCTCGACTGTCTAGATCGCGTCCTTTTTTGTACAACTTCGAAATCCATCTCGCAGACAACTTGTGGAAACCCAATTAGTTGAATGTGATATTTCGAGTTCGTTCATAGGAGATGCTTATAATCTCGGCTATCTCTCTAACTTTTAATCTGCGGTCTCTCATTTAAATCAAGTACTTTTGTAACATTTTCGTCCACGTCGAAGGCCTTCCAGAGTGGGGTTCACGTTTCCCGCTCTCTCTGCCACGCTTGAATTCTGCTACGGCACGCTGCTTGATTTGCTCCATTTGTAGAAAGTATATCCAATTGCTTTGTTAAAAATGTTATAAAATCACTACTAATTATCGCACACGTTTCGAACTTCACACAATTAACTACCCTGAACTGAACTAATTAATGTGGGTCGATTTAATTTTTAAAATTGAATGAGCCTTTGTTAGGTCGAGTACTATTTAACCCACCTACTGGTATAGGAGGACAAACGAGAAATTAGATCCTACCGACGCCCATGAACATCATAATTATTATTTCGCCGATACGTTGGCCTCCTTTCCTACTCCCTTATTAGGCCACCGACTAAAACGACCAACATAAACATCCGCATAGAAGTTATGCAGTCGTGGTGATTCCATATTTCCCTCCAAAACTCAGGAACCACATGAAACGGAATATTTATTTTCTCCTTTTTACATTGGGGGCAAATGAGGAATTGGAAAGTGATAGACAGACTACTTCCGCCCATAGACATTTGAAACTGGGCAAATTTCAAACATATTGATTCTATTGTTTGTTTCTTGTAGTATCCTAAGATTGTTTTTAATTATGAATGTAGAAAGACCACAATCGATTACATGTATCTTTAGATACATTTATTCGACCATAATCGAATCGATCTTTAGATACATTTATTCGATTATGGCCTTTCCAAGACTTTTAAGACTTTTAAGTCTAGCTAAACTTCTAATACCCCTTTACCTATTCTTGGTAATTCATATTAACATAATATTATCTATAATTAAACATAGATTGTTACACAGGCATGCTCCTTCCTTGATCACTGATCCCTAAGTCGTATCGGATCGGAAACACCAAAGGAAATAGGTGGTTCCGCAATAAATGCCTTGTCTTACCATGAATATCGTAAAAACTAAAAAGAAAATTTAATGTCAAATAAAATTTATTACCTTTATGATGTGCTAGTTTAACACGCAAAAATCAAACAATTAAATATATAAAAAAAGGTTCCTCGAAGTGGTTTTAATTGGCTGCAGTACGGTACTTTAAAGGTTGATGCCAGTTATCAATAGAAGCACGCACTCTTTCCATGGGGAAATCCTTTACTGCCAGTCGTATGGGTTGCTTTACGAGACCAAGTTGCTATGGCGTTTAGAGTAAGCTTTACTCTTTAACACTGACCATAAATCGTAATCCAGCGGATTGGATCGATCGTTTTAACCAAAACAGGGTAGATTGAGCTTTATTATCTGGCCATGGTTATTGAACATGGCGTTATTAAGGGCTAATTACTCTCTCAAGAATGGTATGTCGATACCAGTGTGTGCCCATGTTTTGCTACCTTTTTCACAAAAATATGACTCAGTCACTCGTTCCTAGTTAACACCCCACCAAACCATTACTGAAGCCGGATATTGCCCACTTTGCACTCAGCTGACTAATTGGGATGCTTCCATGGAGGTTTGAGCACAAATACGGTAATTTGGTTTCTTAAAATGTTGCTCAATTGTAAAAAAAAATCTCAACCGTAAACAAAATTTTTGCTGCGACTTCCCTTTGTATACCGCTTCAGCAGTTGTTCTGATTTTACCACCGGATTCATCTGTCATTTATCAGCTAATAAGTGAGTGTAAGCTAAGAAGTGCGTCTCTTATAGGCTGCACGTCTCAAAGTACACGACATGGTTTTTGGTCTGTCTGGACGGTCAGATCGTTCTCTTTTAATATCGCAAAATATTGTACAATGTATTGGCGCCAAAATGAGCAAACAAAATGAACAGCCGTACAAAAATGACAGATTCCAAATTCAAATGCAATATTTTTAATGTATCCAATTGTAAAAACTTTTGTGGCCAGACTAAGTATATGAGTGTCACTTTGCGGCGGTATCGTTTGAGCGAGAGGTACCGTCTTCGTCAAACTCAATTCAGCTGCTATGCTTCAATACCCGTGTAAATTATTAGTGATTTCGAATACTCATGAACACATACAAAACAGCCTTTGGGATGTTGTCATATTTGGAATTTGATTGAAATATATTTTTGGAACCCTTTCGAGAATGAACAGTTCTTCAATTTGCATACGCATTGTGTTTGGACGACGTTGTTATTATGATGACCGGTGCTTTTGATTTTTGGGTAAAATATAATGAAAATTATGAAAATTTTGTGTAAACCAATTTGAATGGATTTCCATTTTAATCGATTTATATGCATAGCTTTAGACAGACTAAATACAGACAAATAAACATAGCATAGTTGAAGAGATTAATTTTATAAACAGAACAAATAATTTTAGTACGAGATAGTGGCATGGTGCATTGCATTTGCACTGGACCAACACGTCCGGGAAGATACTTTCAATTTACATAATTGATCACACAAAATTTGGCTCAGATGATAACGTGGCGGTTAGTCCGCGTGTTACGCCCGAAGTCACGGGTTCGTTTCCCATCTAGGTCATGGATGTTTGTATATGTATTATAATTACTTCTACACTAAAAATCTTAAATATATAATATTTCTTAAATATACGAAAATATATTAAATATATTGTCCGTCGTCTAATACCTGTAACACAAGTCCTTACGGTACTTAGCACCGGACTAGGCTAACGGGGTGTGATAAGTCCACAGACAGTATATTATCATATAATATTACTATAAAGTGAGGGCTATGATGTCGTGGTTCATGCTATTTGTGAGTAGCCGGTGGCTCATTAGGGGGATGGAAGGAAAGGAAGGCCACACATCTGCATATGCGGATGTTTATATTTCGCGGGCGTCAGTAGCCACTGAATGGGTCTGATGTTTTTTGTACCCTTTTACTATAAAAATATTTTTCATTTCTTACATAAATCAACTCTTGTTTACGTAAAGGCTATATTCTAGTAATAGTCTTCATTTGATATAATTAAAATTCAATGGACTTCAGAGTTATCAATTTGTTGCGGGAGCATGTTTCTTGCCAAATTTCATGTATCTAGGTCACTGTGTTACCTTACAGCTGTATGTTTCGGATACTCAATATATCTGTACCATCATGAACAGCCTTCACCGCAGGCGGTGACGTAGCTTGGATTTGTCATGTATGTTTCTGAATTATACGTATTTTTATAATAAAAATCTCAAATTAATAATGTCGCATATATGACATCATTGGCGTCAGTACCTTGGCTAATCATGGGTGTTCCAGTATATCTACTTACGAGTTGTGGCTGAACTAGCTCGCCTCTGCCTACCTCTTCGGGGATAACAGGCGAGAAGGTACTTTATTTTTAATTAATCAAAATATATTAAAGATATTGTTTAGTCGTCTGGTACGTGTAACACAAGTCCTTACGGTACTTACCACAGGACTGACCTAACGTAGTGTAATAAGTCCACATATATTATTATTATTATTGTTATTAATGAAAGTTTGCACAATTTCAATATTTTCAGTTCCAGGCTATGGGCTATATAACACCACGTTGTAACAACAGCAGAACAGCCGTGACATAAGTAAAACTCGAGGCTAGTTTTTTATAGCATAGGCGGGCAAACGAGAAATCGGACTACGACTTCCGACGCCCGGGAACATCCACTCAATTACTAAGTCGATGCGCTGCCGACGTCGAGGATGTCACTTTACGCCCGAATCATGTGAGCGGGAGATACATCCCCGCTCGGACGGGCCCCATTCCACTGAAATGCAGCATGGCACTACGTCTTAAATTAGTACGCATATAATGCAAATAAACCACTTTACTGGCTGTTAATCCACACATTTATTCCACATCAATGCGCAATCAATTCAGTGCGGGAAACCAATTAAAATATCGAATTTATACGAACCGAATAATCGGTATTCAGATGGAAAGCGAATGGGATAAAAGTCAAACGGTGTCGCATCCAAATTGTGCAATTTGACTTTGAAAAATTGCACTATTTTCATCTAGTTTAACGTTTACGTGTGAGATTAAACGTTCGCTTGTATCGAGAAAAATAACTGCAATCGAGACGCAGGCACAGAGTTACAAATATTTAGAATTGAACATAATTTTTTCACAGCTTCACAACACCGCAGACATAGTGATAAACATACATATATGAACGTTGTTGCTTCATTACATTCAACACTAATCCTGACCTGAGGAGAACCGGTGAAACAAACTCAACGGGACTAATGATTTGAGATAATACACACAAGCTACATTGTAATTGTATTGCATTTTATTATAATAATACCGGAACTGCCTGGAGGTAGAGTTTTAAACCCCACTTCCAAGAAATATGTTACCTTACAATATCCTTTACCTAATAATACTTGTACAGCAATGCGGCTCGAGGAGCATAGAATGGGATGCCACTCGGTTTTCTACGTTTATTGTTGTTTAGACTCACCGTGTTAATTTGTTACCCTAACTGTTCTGTATTGCCAAATTAGCATTCCCGTTACACTATTGATATTTTCACCCACCTCAGTGTCAATTTGAAACGGGGAAATAACAGAAGTTGGAGGTAGATTTGGCATATGTAACTAGGTCCTATAGCTATGCGACCTATTCGATGGGTAGGTCAGTGTGCCGTGGCATCTTATTGTAATGGGAGTGCGCGCTTACATTTCCTATGCGCATGAGTGGTTCCGAGTTCGTACTTCGTAGTTAAGTTATTCTAAGATAAATAAATAAGTTGTACAATTTATTTAATTAACGCTTTATTTTTATAATGGCATTGACACGTAAAATAGAATAACTTCTTAGTAATTTAGGTTATTAGTAATACGGCTATTACAATAAAACTACTTTTAAGCAAGTAGCTTAGTAAAGCTCATGAAACATCGGGCTACATAAATAATTTAATAAACCGGGATAAAATCCGTAAAAGTAGTTTCATTGTAACGTCTAACATTCGCGCATACTTAAGACATCAACTATACGGTTAATTGTGCGAAATCGACGCTTACCTTACTTGTGTTAGTTATATTATTAAAAGTTTCAATGCCACGCTACAGCAACACGGCTTCGGAATACCTTGGCATGATTTTTATGTACGGAAAGTGTAACGAGAATGCTAATTTGGCAATACCGTACCGGGGTAGATTTGGAAACACCCGTAATTGCCTTTCGATGGTCGTACTATTACAAATGAATTGCTGAGAATACGGGAAAATCAACGATTAATCCCGCGTCTAGACAGTGCTCCACGTGAAGCTGGAGCCAGATACAGGAAGTATAAATTACTTTCGAAATAACCCAACATACAGTTTGCGTAGGGCAACTCGTCAATTTTATGTGGTGAACCAAAGCACTGTAAATCATATGTTGAAAAGTGACAGAGTGAGGCCGTCTCGTTACAATAAAATGCGATGTTAAGTAGAGAAAAGCCTACCAGGGAAGCACCCTGCCTGGATGTTGGGCAAATTTTCTGATAACCCTGATTTCCTGTACAATATCACGTGGACAAACGAGAGCACTTTTACTAGAAATAGTATATGGAAGATTAAGAAACTTAGTCATTTTTAATGATAGGTTTTTGAATAGTGAAAAGTTTCTGGATATCTTAAGCGGCTGGACCGTTAGCTGAATATACACACGAGCTTACCGTGGATGCGTGTAGCCAGATGCTATACGGAGCGACTTCTCAGTACATTATAGGTTCGCGAGAACAGTTATGAGTAATATTCGGACAGCAGTGAATTGGCCGTCATGGACCATCCACGTGGCCAGCAAGATGACCTGACCTCACACCCATGGATTTCTAATGTTTTTGGGGATATGAGAAAAACGACGTTTACTCAACGGACGTCAATACATTGGAGGAATTAAAAATCCCGGACCGGCTACGGCACGAGATTGTCTTCCCGCCTGGTAAACGGTCGACCAACACTTTGTTTCCCTAAACGCGTCCAGAACCTTACTGGCCCATCCGCAATCTGTTCTTCTGAGTGTGTGACCAACCCATTGCCACTTGATTAAATTCGTTGTAAACAAAAAAAGAAATATTTATACAGAGGTCCACGATATGATTGTATTCATCACAATTATCATTTATGACTTGTTGTGACAAGTCGATGGCTGGATGAGTGGAGCTCAGCGCTTCACGGTCGGTTGGTGACCTATACTTGCACAAGCTGCTTTAAAATTAAACTATTTTACTCCGATTTAATTTGTTTCCCTCCGCTATCTACCGCCGTATTTTTTTCTTAAACATAAATAATTATAATTATTATATTTAGGTAGTGTTTGTATTCCAAAGTCAGCTGTATCAAAGAACGCTAATGTCCGAAACCGTTTTACTGTTGAATTTGGATGATATTCTAATTAGACACCAGTCGATCGAACGGCCGTCTAGGCTAGGTAACACATTGACCAGACTCTGCTTTTCCGGTACTAGGCGTGAGCGCTAAATATCGGAAATATAGTGTCAGTGGCGGCTACCGAAAGGTATCATTTAGGCGCATCTTTTGGTGTAAAAATTTTCTTCGTGCGGCGTCGGGTTGCGGAGATATTTGCATTTTCGTGATTCGGCTCTTGTACTAAGAAAATCAGTAAGTCGTCTATATAGACTTGTCCTGGTCTGATCGTGCGATCCCGGGGCAGGGGTGTAGAGGCGACTTGCTTTTGGTGTCTTTTTCGTTTTCGTTCTTGTTTTTGTGTTGTTCCGCGTTGTGTGGTTCTGTGTGTGTCTGTGTCGGACGTGTTTGGTGGGATTTCCGCAGTTTGTTTACATCGAATTTTAATTTGGTGAAACTACTGCGGGAATTGTGTGTGGTGTTTTTGTTTTCGGTTATCGTTTTTTGGTTCTGTTTTCGTCATCTGTGACGGGAACATGTCTGGGGGGAATGGGTTTCGGGGTGGCGGGACGGTTTCATCACGGGGAAGGGGCGAGGGTCGCTCCAGGGGGACTTCGGTGGAGTTGGAAGTCTTAGAGGACCTCTCGTCGCTGGCGTCCTTATCGGAGGCCGGAATGGGGCGCAAGCGCCT
>JAFELO010000559.1:130235-154195 GCA_017140195.1 Eumaeus atala | reverse complement strand
ACACACACATGTGTGAATTAATTACTTCTACACACACATGTGTGAATTAATTATCCTTCTTAGCGGACTAGCACTATGTCATTGTTATACCAAAAGTGTATGACAGTGTTTGCAATCTTTTGTGCCAAGTGCGCGTAGGAGGCACCGATTAGGAGCTTGTAGAAATCGATTTCCCCCTCGCAAACTCTCGTCTGCCCCGAGGAAACTGTAGACGAAAAAGTATTTTAAGGGCCCTTAAACTGATAAGCATTTCGTCACTCGGATGCAGTCTACACCGACAACATAAAATGTGAACATAGTTGAGTAGCCGGTGGCACATTGAAGGAGGAACAGGGCAACGCATCGTCAGAGTAATTATGTGGATGTTCATGGTCGTCGGTTGTCGGCTCCGATTGCTCGTTTGTCTACCACTATTCTATAAAAAATATATATAATTGAGGACATTTATGAAATCGTATCTGGACTGCCGACAGAATTGGAAACTTAAAACTCCTAAGATTTGTAAACAACTAAATAAATAGGAGCTCCTCAATCCGACCGTATGTGTTTTTTTTATTGCTTTTCTAATTTATTTGTTAGTTCGACAGTGTACACTGATATATTCCCATCGTCACCAGGTCAGTTTATATTATATCAGTTTATTAATATCCTGGAGAAACTTTGAAAAGTACAAATATGCATCCCCAAAATTTAAATATAGCAAAGTGCACAAATGTTTTTCATAAAGGTTCTACAGGCATGCATATGATCTGTTAATTGTATTTTTCAAACTTACGTCAAAAATTGGTACAGTGTGTTAACTTATCTAAGTTACTTGACTATTTCAAATCAGATTTTAATGCTCATCTCTAGCTTCAAATGAATTTCGAGGTGGTCGCCCCTATAAGGTTGTAGGACAACCACTCCGTCGGTCATATTTTCAGACCATCGACAATCCTCTTACTTAATGAAGGAGAAAAAAAATCGAACTAGAAATGTAAACTGGTCTCGCATGAGATGAAGATGAAGCAGGTCGCGAATTGCAGGACTGTATTTGTATCCGACCTTCGGTGTCACTTCATATGTCGACATCACTTTACACATTTCCACGTCAAACCACAAGCTAATAACTACTGCACCCAGTGTCGTCTCGCGCGAGTTACGACGAATTGTATTTTTAAATATCTGAACCTCATTATTATGTAGTTTCCCATTACATTATATCATAGGTGTAAATTAGTAGAGTTCAAATTCTGTCTTATCATAAAACTTTCGCTTTTGATACATTAGTAGAATGGCCGGCCTAGCGTTACTAGATTTCTGTGCGAGAGGTAGGACGGGTACTACTGACATTATCTTATATATTTGCTACTACACTGATGTTATCATTAAACGTGGGATAAAATTAAGCTACAATATTAATAAGTCGTGTGTCACATTTGCTGCGTTGCGATCTCATTACCCCGGTGTACTGGCACCGCAAGGCGCCGCGCTGGACGCTCGCGCAACTTCATCTACATCACAGAAGTTGCAGTGTAATGAAAACAACTGTCAAAACTGTCCGTATCATCTTCAAGCGCCGCTTAAACCTTCAGTAACGAAGTCTGTGAATATTGTAATATCACATTTTAGGCAGAGGTAGTGCCATGCTTCATGGGAGGATGTAGTGCCATACATGGTGTATAACACTACATCCTCCTATGCAACGGAATCCGCTTACTTATTGTTACAACGTTGCAACCCCCCCCCCCAATGTATGATCGAAACTACACCAGTAATTGCCGTACTTCAAATAACCCTGCGCACCTGCGAGTCTCCCCGGCGACAGCCTTATCTGTGACAAGAAAAAAAAATATTACGACTCATAACAGGGAAACATTAACGGCTTTTCAACGTGACACGTTGGGGTTTATTTCATAAATTCTACAGAATGCTAATGAAAACATATTTATTTATGGTCATAGTCATCAGCGGAATCTTTCTGTTCACATTATAAGCAGCCTTTAATCATTTAAAGAAGAAGAGAGGTAACAATGCTATATGCATATTCTATAAGAGTTGTTGCATCGAGAATAGCGTGAAGCTTTTATTGCGCTCCTCCTTTAACTTAAGAATCGCGTTCCGTTCATATCGTGAAGACTCCGGTCGCACGACGGACCTGATGCACAATTCTTTATCGTCGCTCGTCGAAAGTCATTGCAATCGCTTCCACTGCCGAACCGAAACAACAGAGAAATGAATCCAACGGAGACGGTCAAGTGGGCTGTTGCACACCCGGCGCGCGACGACAACACATTGCAGGTGCCGAGTGCGGCCGCGTACCAAACAATTGGCTATCTTTATGGCCGCTTAGTTTGATAACAAAACAGCACTCACACAGATTAACTAATCCGTCGGCCGCTCCGTGATATTCCGCCGCGAAAGACAATCCGTTACACTAATTTTTCAGTTAACCAAATGTATGGGCCGTTGTTACAACTTTTATAGATAATTTGTGTAAAGTGAGAGGTAGCCCGTGACGCTGCGCCAGACGATGCTTCTGACTCTTAGGTTCACGTAAAAATTACTGAATGAATTTGTATAAATTAGGCACCTACATAGAATTCAAATAACATTAAAAGGCTTATCCCAAAAATGTATAGTACCCTTGGGATCGAGCTTACATGGGTTAAGCCGCGGGGCACAGCTACTCACTAATATCTTAAGATGAAGGTGAATTATGACGTATTTTGGTTACTCTGCCAAACCAGGACATCTTGTAATGAATATACAATTGGACAGAATGTGTTTTTCTGCCAACGAACTACCGCGTTATTTGTTTGTTTGCATAGTTGAAGGACATAAACTACTAAAAGATGAAAACCGATGTCCACAGCTATTCATATATTTGTTAGGCAGGTGTTTTGCCCTTCTTTGCATCGCCACTGAAGGGAGCCACCGGAAACTCATAAAACAGAACGCGACAGCGTAGCTGTGATTTTGCGGTATCATATGAGCGAGAGGTACCTCCCAGTTCGTGCCGGCCCGATTCGGCTGCAATGGAGCATGGTACTACCTCTTATTAAACATATTATGTTTTATTTTTATATAAAACAAAAATTTTATAAAGCGAAAACAACTAACGACTACCTCTAAACTACTGTGTATCTAATCGAAACTCACTGGGTCGTTCGATCTCAATGTTATTGCGCAGCTTGCAAACATTGGGTCATCATTTCGTTTGTGTTTCGTCAAAAATGTAAAACGAAACTGAACAGGCAATAGCACTCATTGACTTTGAGTGTTAAAGAGCTCGGCACACACGATATTTGGTACTGAGATAAGATAAAGCAGAAATGCACGTAGGCAGCGGGCGGCGCACCACGCACTCGCCCGGCGCTCTCAGCTCGCTGCTGGTCTCCCGCAAGTTCCTCCTGTGGCTCTGCAGCAGTTGTAGCTTGTGCAAGCCACAACAATTATAACGATAGACCAGAAATATTGGACCATTTGTACTAGTTGTAAAAACACTGAACAACCAATGAAACACATTAAACAACAAGGTTAAACCAGTAATCCGTCCTGGCTTCGCACGTTAATTACAAGAGCCAACAAATTATACACTTAAACCATCCTCGGGATTCTCTCTATCAATTGGCAAAAAACGCATGAAAGTCCGTTGACAAGTCTCATTACAGCTTTTTTTATAATACGTATAGATTTATGTCAACAAATATTTATGTGTCTATTCTCCTTTAGCAATCGTTTTTTTTCCAATTGCATGCTTATGTTATTACACTTTCTCAGTAAATGCTTATTTTACTTTAATTTTTCATTTTTAGGGTTCCGTACCCATAGGGTTTAAACGGGAGTCTATTACTATGGGTCCGCTGTCTTTCTGTCTGTCACCAAGTTGCATCTCAGGAATAGCGGTAGCTAGACTGTGAACATTTTTACAGATTATGTATTTCTGTGGCCTCTATAGGAATAAATACCTTAAATGGGCACGGAACCCTCGAGGTGTGCGTCTGACTATATGTGTATGAGGCGTGTTCGATGTACTCGGTGTATGATACGTGTCATGTGTATCTGTCTCGTGGTCTATCAGTCAGCGCTGGTACCAACGGAAGAGCAGCTCTGATGCGAATTAGCAAACACCGAGTTTGGTCTTGGTACCGTTGTAAAACACTTATAGTATAACATTCTCTTTACACTAAGTCTGGCCATAAATACTGTTACAATAGAAAATAAAAAATATTGCATTTGAATTTGGAATCAGATATTTTTATACAATTGCTCATTGTGTTTTCCCATTTTGACGCCAACACATTGTACAATATTTTGCGATATTAAAGTGGAGCGGGTGATAAAGTGAACAGAATTGCTGTGATTGCATTACACAACGTAGGTTTGAATTTTTATAACTCCATACACTTGGTGTTAGTCAAATGTTTGAGTACCGGACTATTAACATGTCTGGCCGTCCGCTTAGTGTTTGTACGAAAAAGGTGGTCAAAGCAGTAATGGGAAATAATACCAAGTAATCCTGTCTGAAAGTAAAAGATTTTATATCGGGAAACGAAGATAGCACCTAGAACAGGGTCGCGTATATTAAGAGATGACTTAGGACTTGCAGCCTACAAGAGACGCACTGACCATTTCGTAACTGATAAAATAAAGATAAGTAGGGTGGTAAAATCGAAACAACTACTAAAGCGGTACGTAAAGAGATGACACAGAAAAAGGTTTTACGGATCAGAAAGTTTTCATAATTGAGCAACATCTTAGCAAATAAAATGTCCGTAGCTCAACGCTCTAAGGAAACTTCTCTGTTACTCGACGGAGTACATTATCTTACTTCAATGGTCTGGTGGGGTGTTAGCTATGAAGGAGTGTCGGAGCCATATTTTGTGCATGTGTGTGTGGAGATACATTTTTGAGAAGGTAGTTAAGCCCCTTAATAATGCTATATTCAATAACCAAGTGTGGTCCTTCTAGCAAGACTAGGGACAAGATCATAATGCTCGATCCATCCAATCTTGGTTGTAACGAACGCTCCGGACTTGATCAGAGCTGCTACCGTTCATCTAGTCCCGACCTTATTCCGCTGGATTATGATTTATGGTCAGTTTTAGAGAGTACAGCTTGCTCTAAACACCATGATAATTTGGAGCTCCTAAACAATCGTATGAATTTCCTTATTGAAAACGTGCCTGCCTCTTTTCGTAACTGGCTTCAACGTGTAAAGGATTAAAGGACTGTATCGCAGCCAATGTCAATAAGTTTAAAAAGTAGAGTCATGAATACGTAACTATTCCCCTTACTTACATACGTAACTATTCCCCTTACTTACATACGCCTGTCAAACCCGGAAAGAAAATTGTAAAGAAGATTATAACAACCCAAAGAATTTTAAATATTCGAAATATGTCAAAAATTCGTCATACAGCCATAACAAAGGAAACTAAAGTTATCGACGCTCTTAGTCACTCACAGATGCCAAAATAGCGATGGGCGGGTCATGTAGCCAGGCTCACTGACAATCGCTGGACGAAAAAGACGACGTCATGGATAGGGCCACCAGGCCAAAGAAAAAGGGGCAGACCAATTGTACGCTGGGCAGACGACCTAAAAAAACAGGTACACACTGGATCCTAGTGGCAGAAAGCAGAACACAATGGTCGTCTCTGGAGGAGGCCTTTACCTTCCGTTAAGAGGGGTTCTTGCAAATGAATATTACTTACACTTAACTTACATTTAATAGAATAAATAGATTTTTGCATGTATAATTTTTTCTTCTTTTTTTAAATTGTCAAACTATTGTAAAACAAGAAGTAAAAGGCTTTTTTATTTTTATTTATTTTATGGCAGCCAATGGAGACCACTTTAAGTAAACTTTTATATTTTCCATTGTTTTATGTTTGTGTATTTAACTGACACGCTGTAAAATTAATAAATATTGTTTGCAATTTAAATAAAAATTTCTTTGTTACAATATTTATGGCAGGACTAGGTATAAGCAATGTAGGTACTATATATTGTTAGTGTTTCTTACATACGCTGCCACATACTTCATGTTAAAATATTTTTCGAACTCGTCGGATTTAATCTTCGAAATCACAAATATTTGTCGTGAAAGATCTATAATATTCTCCATCCGCGACATTAAAGAGATTATATTTGGAAAAATTATTAAAATATATATTATACTCTGTCTGAGCTCGAACGTAAATTCTGGCAACATGTTTTGTTGGCATTTATTCGTATACGCTAAATCGTTCCCAGGGAAATGTTAAATTAAGACCCTTCGCCCTCTAGGGACAAATAAATAGGTTCATATCAGCCACAATAAACATAATCCACCGCTGACGGGTATCGGCGTCTACTAACCGTGTTATATCTTGTACATTCGCTGCTCTCACCGCACAGTGAGCGAGGCGAGGCGGCTCACCTATCGGCAGGGAATGGACGGCGATCTGTATCTGTTCTCAGCAGAAACAGCGTATTCTCTAGGTTACCCTCTGGTACACCCCAACAAACGCTATGCGTCGCCCGTCACGCTGGAGACATGTGACACGTGACATGTGACACAGGTAATGCCGCGGTCGTGACAGCCAAGGAAGAGCAGCAAAGGCACTATTTCTTAGGGAGATCGTCTACACACTTTAATTTCTTTATTTCATACTCAAAGAAAACTACAAAAAAATATTTAGTGCGATGTATTCGGCTTTTCCACCGCACGCACAACTTAAATGTTCGCACGGGTGTACGTGCGTACTATAAGCATCGGACCAACTATAAGCATAAACCCACTATGAGCGTCAAACCCACTATAAGTATCAATCCCGTTATAAGCATCAAAGCAACTATAAGTATTAAACCCACTATAGGCGTCAACACGAAACGACCGATGGGTAGAGTGTTCGTTTACTTTTTATGCACCATAATGCGACAAACGAGCAGTCAGAGCTAGTTGGTGACTACCGCTACCTGTTAACATTTGATTACGTCATGACCTTCCTTACTACTCCAACCGCATAATTTAGCTACTCATTAGCTGCCCGAAAATCGAGAGCAAAGCCATCACTTGGAAGGTGATATCTCGTGAGTGGGAGACACCTCTCCGGGTGTGCTTGCCCGATTCATCTAAATGCAGTGACGACGCAACCTCAAACTATCGAGACACAAATGATACCTAATCAGTATCAGAATTCAATATGCCTGAGCATATGTCAGTAGCACATTCAATATGCCTGAGCATATGTCAGTAGCACATTCAATTAGAGTGTAGCTCATCACACTAAATCAACTTGCCGCGCCTTTGAGACGTTTATTAGTTAATATAACAGACTACACAGCTTGAATACGTCTCTAAGGAAATTCTCTGGAGTCATTTTATGTTTCACCGAACCGGGCTCAACATTCATCACACTTCACTACGAAGCAAGTGAAGGCTTATTACGGCCATACCTCGCAGATAACCGATTTATTTTCAACGGCGACCTATTTAACATAAAATATACAGTTAATGTTAAATAATAACAACATAAAAAATAACTTTTTAAGTAGCATTACTATTCATTTCAACATTGTGCTGTAGTGTTTCGTATTGTTTTAGAGAGAGGCATACATTTCCACACCCATAATTACCTGTTTTCGGCAGCGTAGTTAGCAAGGCACGTATTTCCTTCATTACAATGAACCATTGTTCAACTTGGTAAAATAAAAATAAAACTTCCATTGTTTCAGATCTTCGAGGGCGCTCGTTAATCAAAATACGAAGAAATCTTACAAAGTGAAGCGGCTACAGTAAAACATCGCGGCATATTTCAATACGACAGTATGAAAATTAGCAAAACAATAGAAGAAATCGATCATCGCAAGTCATCATACAAACATGATCACAATCAACTTCAGAAGCATATGATGTCAATCTAGATTAAAAACTAGAAAATTATGCAGAACGAATGGTCAGCCAACGAATCGTTGTACAATGTTAGCGATAACGCTTTCACCAATGACAGCCAAAGTAAAAATTCGACACAACCAGATCCTATCGAGGACATAACAATTCAAGCTGCCTTCTGTGCGGCGTACACAATTATATTTTCAGTCGGAATCTTCGGGAACGCTTTAGTTTGCTATGCAGTAATCAGAAACCGAGCCATGCAAACTGTCACTAATCTCTTCATCACGAACCTCGCCTTGTCCGACATATTACTTTGTGTATTTGCAGTACCGTTTACCCCTCTTTACACGTTCTTGGGTAGATGGGTGTTTGGAAGCCTGTTATGCCACATTATGCCTTACGCACAAGGCTGTAGCATATATATTTCTACGCTGACGCTCACTTCTATTGCTATAGATAGATTTTTCGTTATCATTTACCCATTTAAACCACGAATGAGGATTAGGACATGTATTGGACTTATTATATTCATTTGGGTATTTTCTTTAATAGTAACATTTCCTTATGGCTATTACATGGACCTGAATGACATATATTGTGCCGAGAAGTGGCCCTCCGATCACATCCGCAAAGCATTCGGTGCAGGGACGACTATACTGCAGTTTGTAGTGCCGTTTATTGTAATGGCAATTTGTTACACGTGCGTCAGTATAAAACTCAACGATAGACTGAAGTCTCGGCCCGGCAGTAAAAACAGCAAAAAGGAAGACGCAGAGAGGGAAAGAAAGAGGAGAACGAATAGAATGCTAATCGCAATGGTCACAGTGTTTGGTACGTCGTGGCTCCCTTTGAACTCCATCAACATCAGTAGTGACTTTTATTCATTCGCTGAAGATTGGCGGTACTATATGGTGCTATTCTTTATCGCACATTTCATAGCAATGTCGTCAACATGCTACAATCCATTTTTGTACGCTTGGTTGAACGAGAATTTCCGCAAAGAATTCAAACAGATATTGCCATGCTTGGGCGCGTTGGTAACAAAAAAGTCTAAAAGAAATTTCAACCAGTCGGAAAAAACAGGGATATACAAGTCGGAAAAAACATGTAACGGAAATGAAACAATACAAGAATCTTTACTGACCTCCACCATAAATAGGGCGCCATCTGTGAGATATAAAATACAAGATGAGACGTTGAAAGTGTATTTATATGATGACCAAAATATCAGTCCCGATGAAAAGCCTGAAGGCAACCCTACGGACGAAGACTGTACCAACATGTACAGGCCGGTAGATAAAACTGAGACTACATCGGAAAAGGAACCGATCGTCTCCGCCCTTTAGAATTTGGTAAGTTATCAGCATTGTATGCACCTGTTATCAGCGTTGTATGCACCTGTTATCAGCGTTGTATGCACCTGTTATCGGCGTTGTATGCACCTGTTATCAGCGTTGTATGCACCTGTTATCGGCGTTGTATTCATCTGTTATCAGCGTTGAATGCACCTATTATCAGCGCTGTATGCACCTGTTATCAGCGTTGTATGTACCTGTTATCAGCGTTGTATGCACCTGTTATCGGCGTTGTATTCATCTGTTATCAGCGTTGAATGCACCTATTATCAGCGTTGTATGCACCTGTTATCAGCGTTGTATGCACCTGTTATCAGCGTTGTATGCACCTGTTATCGGCGTTGTATTCATCTGTTATCAGCGTTGAATGCACCTATAATCAGCGTTGTATGCACCTGTTATCAGCGTTGTATGTACCTGTTATCAGCGTTGTATGCACCTCTTATCAGCGTTGTATGCACCTGTTATTAGCGTTGTATGCACCTGTTATCAGCGTTGTATGCACCTCTTATCAGCCTTTTATGAATCTGTTATCAGCGTTGTATGCACCTGTTACCAGCGTTGTATGCACCTATTATCAGCGTTGTATGCACTTATTATCAGCGTTATATGCACCTGTTACCAGCGTTGTATGCACCTATTATCAGCGTTGTATGCACCTATTATCAGCGTTGTATGCACCTGTTATCAGCGTTGTATGCACCTGTTATCAGCGTTATATGCACCTGTTACCAGCGTTGTATGCACCTGTTATCAGCGTTGTATGCACCTGTTATCAGTGTTATATGCACCTGTTACCAGCGTTGTATGCACCAGTTATCAGCGTTGTATGTACCTGTTATCTCTACTAGGATTTGATACGAACATCTTTTTAGCCAATTTCAAGGCGACTGTTATTTCGTTACTGCCATATTATATCTGTATTTACGATATCAGTTTATCAAGGTCTATATGTTAAATACATTTTGAAATGTTAAGAAAGACCTCCTTCTATCAAATTATAAAAAAAAAAATTCTTTCTCAAGTGTTTGAAATAAAAATGATATAATAATTGTGATGTCTGGCACTTGATTCTCTCTGCCTGTATTTTATTGGTCACTATAGACATTTCACCACATTAAGACTTGAGTTCCAAAAATGTTAGTATCATATCAGTTCAACTATGATCCGTGAGGCTACTGAAACTAAAAAAAACATCCAAATTTCAATAGAGAAGATTTCTGGTTGGGACTCAGCGATAATCAAATCAAAAACAAAACATAAAAGCTCAAGGTAGCAAGATATAATAAATAATGTTTGTGTTAATCAGAACAACCATATAATTAATATTATTCGGGCTGTCTTGATATGGACATCTGGAAATATGTCATCTCAGTCCACCCGTGAATATGGTTGCTGTAAAATTTCAGATACTAGTTAGTAGTTAAATAATTAAGTAAGCCGCGATAAAATCCATAAAACTAGTTTTATTGTCAAGAAATAAATTATCTATATTCAACTGTCTAGCTATCACGGTTCATGATATACAGCCTAGATATAGACAGACGGACATTTTTTTTCACTGCACTAAGCTGACGGAAGTGTTCATCGGTAACTATAGGACATGTCGGTCCCCTGTCGACCAATCTAAGTGAGATTGTGGTCGATAGGGGGGCAGACTCCTCCTTTCCCGCAGATGGGTAAGATGTATTCAGATATTTATTTAAGATTAGATAAAGTAACTTTTATTATCTTGGCCGAGGGGACCGGGTCTCCGCGACCAGTAACACTTTTTTCGTTATAAGAAACCTAACTGGCAAAGGGAGTAATGGAATTCGTGTCGCATCCCTCTCTTGCCTATGCAATAATATGCCAAAGGTAATCTCCTCTCTTTCTATGTTCACTGACTTAACTGCCTCGTGGTTTAGGGGTAGTCATGTTCAACCACATTCGTGAGGTTCTGTGTTCGAGTCCCGCGTCGGGCGCAAGCGTTGTTGGGATTTTTCAATTTTTTCAAATTCACAGTTCGGGATTAGGAAGAGCGCTTTATTACACCCCCGTGCCTCGGAGAGTACGTCGAGCCAACAGTCCTGCGCCTAATTTCTCTGCGCTCGCGTCGGACATATTTAAAGTTACAATGATTGTAATTGATTTGACTTTTATCCCTTTGGAAGGACGTACATAAGTACATAGCATTACATTGCGAATGGATAATACTTTATGAAATGGTGAACTGCTGTGACTGCCTCGTAGGTCTAGTGATGAGTTCTATAGCTGTCTATCACGACCTCTTCTTCTCTTCTTGTTCTATCCTTGGTTTCTTGGACCCAAATGTTATTGAAAAATAAATGAGAGGTCTTAAAGAACGTGCTTGCTTGAATGTTTTTATAAATATTTAAGTTACGTCTTACTTCTCTATGGTGGTGTCGGATGATATCCGCCCCATCAAAATTTGAGATTTTCCAAAAAAAATCGTAGACTGAGAGATTTGGTAATTCAAGATGTTTAAAGCATAAAATGACACATATTATACGCATAAAAATTGATAAATTATTTTAGCAAGATAATCGTTATTCCAAGTGATAAATAAAAGTATTCCAGAAAAAAAAACAGACTCATAATAAATCTGTTATATTTTTAATTTTCTACATAATCACAATTAAGTTCGATGAACGTTTACCATTTCCCATTTAAAACATTTTGATCGCTGAAAAAAAAAGATTCTTCCTTAGAGTCAAAATATGCGTCTAATGCTGTATTGACCGTGTCGTTTGCAGAAAATCTTTGACCTCCCAAGTGCTATTTTTAGGTTTGGCAACAGAAATAAGTCTGACGGTTGGCACCGTGAATAGGTGAATAATTTGGACAATTGTGGATTTCGTCCATAGTCACCTGGCCTGCCCTTCACGTCCCAGAATACTGAAGGAATTACCTTATTTTCCCACAAAACCGCCTCAGCCGTTTTAGGGTGTGGTGGACCAGGTCTTCTCCACTGTTTCGATTGTTCTTTTATTTCAGGAATATAGTGATGAACACATATTTCTTTCATTGTAACGAACCACGTGAAGTTATGTGAAATAGTTAGTCGCGTCCTTTTTTGTTGAATTGAAAGTATTCGTGGAACCCGCGGATGTTTTAAGTTCGTTCACAAGAGCTATCTCTGCTTTTTTTAATCTGCGGTCTCCCATAATGAAATGAAGTATTTTTTTAAAATTGTCTTCAGTAGCGGACGTCGAAGGCCTTCCAGTGCAGAGTTCACCTTTCACACTCTCTCTACCAGGCTTGAATTCTGATATCCATTTTTTGATGGATTCGCAAGATAGAGCAGAATCTCCTAGCGTACTGACCATATCATCATGGATGGTTTTTGGTGATAGCCCCATCTTATTGCGGTACTTAATGACGGCACGCTGCCCGGTTTGCTCCATTTGCAGATACGGGCATACCATTAAATTATAAAATCATATCTAATTATAGCAAATAGCATATTAAAAACAAAACTTAAACTTCATTAATAGACTAATCCTAATACTGCACCACGTGATTCATTAGCGCAGGTACACAAAGTCACGGAAGGTATTTGTATGAGAAGGTATTTGTATGAGAAGGTATTTGTATGAGAAGGTATTTGTATGAGAAGGTATTTGTATGAGAAGGTATTTGTATGAGAAGGTATTTGTATGAGAAGGCCACATTCAGATTCTGCTCGACACAGTGCACGGTATGAAGACACCGCCAGGATTGAATTTTACACGTCATAACATCGCATCTTTCCATCGCAATAAACTCGTGTCACTCTGGCCCACACATGCGTAACGCGTCGGTCGTACATACCGTTTCTGGTAAAAGTACTTTCATCAGTACACAAAACTTTTTCAATAAAATTGGCATCATGATTTGATATATTAGCCACTGACAGTAGTCGATACGGCGTTGGTACTCAATAGGTAACACTGCTTGCACTTGACCTATTTTATAAGGATGACGGGTATCTTCTTTAAGAACGCCATGCACAGTACTATGTAGCACCCGCAATATCCTTCCTGTAGACCTCTTAATGTCTTCCGGTTTATCGTCGGAGTATTATGTAATATCGAAGTAATATGTCACGAACTTCCAAGTTATTGTTGCTGTCAGCATTTGTATTGCGGTGCACATAACTGCCATTCACACAAACATTCAGCTATTGGAAGGAATACCTTCATCATTCCGATGAACAAAATACTCCTTATAAAAGCGCGAGGTTTCACTACATTGCTCCTAGCCATCCCATAGGCCAAAACCATATGGGTGTATTTATATGTTACTATACAAAAACGATGGTATGACAAAAGTAGAAACAGAACATGAGTTTCTTGAAACACGATAATCACTCTTCACTTAGTTAACACTCGCTATTACACGTTCAAACAGATACGTTATTTGAATGCAACTTAAAAAAAAAATTAAAATACGTAATAACATTCTAAGTAAAATGCAAGGTTCCTATTGGACGTTTACTTTACATTACATCGCCGCCATTTTCCATTATAACGTGGCTGCGCCAATTGCAAGTCGGCGGGAAACCAAAGATTTAAATGTACCTATTATTATTGTCTTTATTTCATAAATATTATTTTATAGTTGTACAGCTTACAACTACTAGGAGCCGTAAACTTACTAGGAGTGAACGGATAAGACATGATGACAAAGTTTTTAACTAGTATCGTCTGAGTGCGTACTCAGCCGCATTGTAATTCAGGAAGGGACAGAAAAATATGTAATCAGGTGATGTAATGGTAAACATTTTAATGCGAAGTAATAAAGTTGCAGTACGGTTAAGTTGGTATAAAAGTTGTTTTTTTTTTTAATAATGCGTTCATATATCGTAAAACGCAAAAACACATGTAGTTTAAAATCTTTTACTTTACACATTTCACCTAATTAGGTGAGAAAATAGAGTGCTATTTTTAAAATCTTTAAACCCTTATATCTCTTAAACGCTTATGATTTTCACCAAAATTCTTTTTGCACTTGAATCCTGATAATCTATCCTACTCCCCATAAATAGAGATGACCCGTTTTCTTGTACACCTGTATATATATTACAGAAAGTAAAAATATTCGGAAATTATACAATTATCTACACACCAGAAATATTATTAAATTACGCATTTGGTAAATCAAAAATCGGTAATATCAAAATAATGACAATAAAATGCGTCATTATTTTGTCACTTTTTAGTGCCCCAAATGCACACAAGAGCCCGCCACATGCAGCCACTGTGCTGCTTCTCTTTATAGTCAGTTCACATACAAACGTCTAGGCTATTAATAAATGGAATATTAAAAATAACGTTTCGCCAAAAATATATCAAAAAGAGTTAAGAGATTTTTCGTTTCTTATAAAAACTGTTTGTAAGATCTGGCGGCATTTCAATATTGTGCCAACAATTGAGTTAGTAACCCGGCGGTTTCCAAACTCTTTCTATTCACGACGCACTTATTTAATATTTTGGTACTGGAGCGAGACGTACATTGATGTAGTGCTCCGAGTTAATCAGAATTACACACGTCGTACGAAATACACCAGTATATCATAATCAGTTTTATATAGTAGTCCGTCTCGGGCTGGCTCTCTGCACGGCTGCTCTGTATCTCTCAGCACGGCTGCTCTGTATCTCTCAGCACGGCTGCTCTGTATCTCTCAGCACGGCTGCTCTGTATCTCTCAGCACGGCTGCTCTGTATCTGTCAGCACGGCTGCTCTGTATCCTTGCGGACGCAAGCGCGCCCCGGCTCACAGTTTGGGAACCCCGGTACTCGCCCATTTTACGAGTGTTGTGTAATGATTTATATGAAGCTCTGACGTTGGATATTCAATCTGCGGCGGGCAATAGAATTCCTGCCTTTAACGACCTCCTCGTATGTCCATCCGGATATGCATATGCGTTTCCCTCTTCATCCCATCCCCCCAGCGGGCCATCGGCTACTCACAAACAACACGAAATGCATAGTTTTCACTTTTATTTCAGCGAGAGGTCTTCTCCCGGTCGTGCAGGCCCCACTTGGCACATTACACTTTTACTACGTATTACTAAGATTCAGACGTTTGTTCTCCTTTATCACACAATGTTATCACACATCATATTATCACACAAAATATTATACATAGTGTTGCCACACATAACATTATCACACATAATACCATCTCTTGCTAAGTTTCATTATTTTGTCACCGTGACGTACCATTGGCAGATGTACTATAGGGCTAAGCCGTTTTTACCCCTGTGACAAAGAACTCCAATAAGACATAAACTACATAATAATTATTAAAAACTAATGGATTTAAATAAAACCTGACTGACTACGTACACAATTTATCCACGTGCTTACTGTACATAAAAAATAATTTAATATGCAGATTGTAACGCGGCTAGTCAAAGCGAGTTTTGAAGCTAATATGTTAAGCCTGATCCGGCGGATAAACGCACGCGTCGCCCGGCTTTGTTTAATAATTGACATGCGAGCAGTAATGCCAACTGCTTTTTGTGTTATTGAGCTATTATCATCAGCTAAGTGACAGGTAAGGTGTGGTTTCGTGCAGTTTGTGAGTTTCTGGTGTCCTATTGAATGATGCATTCATATCATTTTAACAGTTTATGGATTTCTGTGCTATTGAAAATTTCGAAAAGAAATTCGTCAATGGACACCATTATTACTGAAGAAGCAAACACAAAGCGACGAAAGAGAAAGAGAGATTAGAAAACAAATAGTTGGTGGTAAACGTTGATATGTCAATTTACAAGTGTATGTTATCAGTAGAATACCTATTAGCAGTAAAACAATGTAAAAGCACTTACTATTATTAAATTTGTAAAAGAGAACGCCTGTTTCTCGTCAGTGTTACAGATAGTGAAAACACTACGCCATGTAGTTATATTTAGCGTTCGGTAAGTAATGGCTGCTAGTGGAACTCCAGTATTATGACGGTTTCAATTGCGCGATCTGTCCAGGGACAAATAGGGATCACCTAGGCTCCAGCAGATGCTGCTCCTATGATTTTGTGAGAGGATATTATGATTGTGGGGTATGGACCGTACACGATGCTCTCCGCGTAGAAGATAACCGGGTGTTAATGGGCGCCGGTAATCATCGAATAGCTTCATATATTATTTACTATGTATGTAGCATGCAATGTAGTGTATGCTAAATTTACACACTATGTTAAAAAAAATACGATAGTATGGACGGTGCTGTACTCTGCGTAGTGTTGGGAGGTCGAGTTGAGAAAATGTCGAGATTTGTTCTGATTTGATCCGCCCCTGCAGGACTAAGCTATAGCTCCGTCTGTAACATTGACATGGTGATGGGCGACAGTTCAGGTCGAACACCTTCAGTGTACTTAGTCGTTGCCGCCATGACACGCTCATGTTCAAATATGACGCGTATATGAACTGAGCGCTTGTCCACTTTGCCAAGAAAATATTACAAGAAATTCATTCAGATCTGATTGACGCCACCTGTACCGTTACTCTAAGTGTTATTATTATCGAAATATATTAACCATATCGGGTTTACCTAGGGGTAAACTCGATATGGCTAATATCGAGCCATATCGGGTTTACCCCTAGGTAATATAAGGTAATGAGTTTACCCCTAGGTATAAAAATGTTAAAATGTATAACAGTTATTAAATATTAAAATGAGTTTCATATCTGCATTTCAACCTATGTAATATTATAAATATGAGTTATCTTAGTATAACGTCCCAACATTATACACCTGCACAGTCTTCTGCTCTCTCTCTCTCTCTCACACACACTGTGTACGCACAACGTTTGTTTAACAACTTATGAAATAGTAGACTGCACATTTACGCTGCTCCTATTCATTAATAGGATTATGTGCCTGCGTAGCGTCATTACAAGCCTTACGTATAGTTTTTTCTACATTCTCGTAACGAATCCGTTGCATACTTAGCGATATGCAGTTGCTTGTCTTCTTTTATAGAATAAGGGGTCAAACGAACAACTATCTTGCTGTGTTGAGGTGTTATATTTACTTTTTGATTTGATTATGTTCACCACCGGGTCCCAAGCAGAGGGAAGAACCCAGCCATCTTCCCTATAGAAATTCGGATGTTTCTTAATTTCAATAGCCTCACGGATCATCCTTGAAAGGAATCGGTGTTCCCTAGTGAGGATTACCATATGTTCTTTAACGCGAGCTTTTAACATATAGCCGATATGAAGCACCGACGTGTTACAAAATCTGCAGTCTGCGAGCAAGCTGAAGTTGGCCCCTGCCACTACATTAGATTTGATAAGCCGCAAGTCCTCACTAGGGGACACCGACTCCTTCCAAGGATGATCCGTGAGGCTATTGAAATTAAAATACATCCAAATTTCAATAGAGAAGGTGAATAGGTTCTTCCCTCTGCTTGAGATCCAGTGGTGGTGTAATCAAATCAAAAAGTAAACATAAGACCTCAAGACAGCAAGATATAATAAGTACTGTTTGCGTTAATCAGGACAACTAAAATTATAATTCTTCGGATAATTTTGAAAACTTGATACATCAGGACATCTGTCATCTCAGTCCGCCCGTGACCATGATTGTTGTAAAGCTTCTGAAACGTCGGGCTACATAAATAATTCAATAAGCCGCGATAAAATTCATAATAGTAGCTTTATTGTAAGACTTTATTAAATAAAATTTTTGTTTGTACTAAGATGAATGATCTGTAATTTATAGACAACTGAATACAAATACATTCACTCACTGGAACTTCTATCTGCGTCTACATTACGATCCTTATTGAACTCATCTTGTTATTATAAGCTCGTATTTAAACGCGTCGGTCGATTTGTTTGTACTGCAGCAAACTTCGTCTCCCTGCGAGGGAAATAGTCTCCTGTTAATATTGATTCCGGTTTCAACTTATTTGACTAAACGTAACGAGCGCTTTCGCTGTATATTCAGTCGTTATGTGTACATTCTAAATTTTGCACCTCCTTTTTTATCATCTCCCCCCTCCCAATGGGTCAGGACAAATACAAACTACACGAAAGGTGATAGCAAGATCCTTACTTTACGCCGCGCCGGCATCAAGTGAGTGTGAGGTCTCTCGTAAAGGAGGGGCACCTCTCGACAGGTAGAGGTAAGTCTCCCGTCATGCCGTTCCGATTCGGCTGCAATACAGCAATCCTAGCGGCATTACAAAACTCTGAAGCTGCACATCTCATTCGCTTCAAATAGTCAGCGCCTAAAGCAGACGCTGACTATTGAATTCCCTAATCCTTGGTATAATTAACGAAACGCCGATAAACACTCAGCAATATCGAGAAGGAATATTGAGTACAACCAAACATTATTCCGAGTGTTATTCTTCACACAACACGCGTCAGCTCAGCCGCCCCTCCGGTGCCGACGGTGGTACGTGAGCGGTGACAGATATCTGTGATTCCTCTTATTCAAGTTATGGTTTCTAACGTGCCGAGGAGCAAGTAGATGCTCCACATGATTACGTAACATGTCGCAAATTGTATTTGCCGGCAGTCTCATCCGTCCCCAAACACTTTGTGTAAACACAATTACTGTGTCAGACGCCACGTCAGTTTCACGTCATGTTCCGAGTTCCATGTAAATTAAACGATCATTGTCATTATCAGCAGAGTCTACCTGGTCGTTATATGTCAGGCTAAATAAGCCTGGGACTACAATCACCAAACTCATTTTATAAAAGATGCACGTTTTTCGAACCTCAGAAGGAAAAAGCGTAACCCGTATGGGATCGCTTTGTCGTCCGTCTGTCCTTCCGTCTGTCTATCCGTCTGTACATATCTCTGTCGAAATAATATTCTTCAACGAATTCTCGGGAGCGGCTAAAGCTCCCGAGAATTCGTTGAAATTTACGTCAAATAACCGTCTGCGGGCCTTAAAAAAATCATATTTCTAAGCCAATTCATTTATATTACAGAACCCTCCAACTCGTAGTTGGACGACTTTCTTTAAGAACGCTTACGAGATTCGCCCAATGAACGAACATAAATAAATTTACAGTAGCGTACATTAACGGCGTGACGAGACAATCTCATGTGGCTCCGTATTGTTCTATTCTCCTGGGGCTGTCAGCAGCGGCTTCTCTCGCGCCAGTGTCGAGGCCGAGCATATGTCAGGATCCAGTTGATGTACGTGTATCAAGAGCTATTCTCATTCACTCCTCGCTCTGCGCAAATACCTACACTATGTTCATAAACATCTGTTTGATCCAAACGCGGCATCACGGAAACACTGTAAAAGGAGTTGTTGTTGTAAGTTAACCATTATATGAAAATTGTGGCTACTGTAGAATACGATTTTATGTGTGGATGTGAATGATCGTCGGTAGTCTCTAAATGGCTCCAAATGCTCCTTTTACCTGCTGTACTATATGGCTATAAATAGACCAACAGCTGGTCGGATCAGCTTTACAACGTATACAGACACTTGTAGCGATATATGAACCGTCAATGAATGTAGAAGTATCTAGGATAAGATCATTAAATTCGTATTTATTTCTGCGCCTCTGTCGCTGCCCTCGCTGTACGTTCTGATGGCTGAGCTATGTGAAGTCGTCACTTGATCGGGCAAATTCAAAATAAAAATACACAATTTGTGTGAACTTTTTATTGTTTGTTTGCATCCGCTCGCCAATGGAACTGTTTGTTTGCCAAATATAATTCAGCGAAAGAGCTCGTCGTCTCATCAGGTTAAAGTTTATCATTACTTACTCTTAGTACTTACTTGGTACAGTTTGTAGAATATTACTAACTACATGTCGCTGTGGAAGTGCCACTTCTAAAGCACCAAGCAATTTTACGGCCGTTAACGAATATTTATCATAAGCATCATCTTTAACCTTTATCGGTCCACAGCTGGACGTAGGCCTATTTCAATGAACGCCAAAACGACCTTTAACTTACCACCCGCTGCTTGTGTTCATCCCTGACCAGCTCCTGTCCGGATGGCTCCCTACCTAGTGAATGTTAGTCCAATACTTTGTCTTCGTGCACACTCCTATTGGCCCGTTTGCCATCTGTCCTGTAGAGGGTCCTAAAAACAATGAGAACAAACAAACATTATCTGAAGAAAAATAGAGAAGCAACGACTGTAGACATATTAGACTTCAACCGCAGCTCAGAGTACACTGGACTTGAACCGCAGCTCAGAGTACACTTGACTTCAACCGCAGCTCAGAGTACACTGGACTTGAACCATTTTTATTTAAATGAGTCACGACCGAAACTCGATCGGCGACGGAAATATCGACACGAGATGCGGCGCGCAGCGCTGTGGGGACGATGAGTGTGCGGAGAGCAACGCAGTCCAGTGTGGCAGTGTGTGCTCACGAAGTGTGTGTGTGTGTGTGTGTGAGCGTGCGTGCGCGTGAGCGTGAAGTTATACTTCTTTGGCGTAACAAGAAAAGAGCGAAATGTTGGCCATAGCTAACGTGAGGGTGTTGGTTTTTCGTGACGATGTGCGCGCGTACTGTACAAACTTAATGCCCCAAAAGAAGTATAACTACAAAAACTTCCAGGGAATTGGGATGTTGAGTTGTAAATAGCACAGAGTAATCGGCGCCATGTCCGTGGCTCCTGATGACCACTGACATACGCACGGTTTTGGTTATGAACATGCGTCACCTTCTCGTACTTCCAAATGGGTCACCGGCTACTCACAAACCTTTCGGAACGTGATGGCGGTAGCATCTGAGCCTGAGTACGTCTGTCAGTAGACACTTGGTATATTACTAGCGCCCCGGCTTCACTCGTGAAATAATGTTGCCTTACCAAAGCATACATTATTTTCTCTGAAATCGTTATATACATGAGCGAAACCCCCATGGAAATCCGTTAAATAGGTTTGAGAAAATGAGCACATACGGAAAGACAATTTTACGGGACTTTGATTTATGATATGTCTATATCAATGTGAACTGTTATCCGAGTGCAGCGGCTCACAGCGCATTATTCGTGCATCTCACATTGGACTGAAAGCGCTTTAACATATTTCCGCGCGTGATGTTGATGTAACAGCTGTGTATAAAAACAAACAGTTCGTTAGGGTCGTAGCAGACATGTGCGGTGCGTATTGTTGCAACTTTACTTCTTTTGGCGCGTTTGGGAGAAATCGTCAAAGTGAATTTGTACTACGCGACACCAACACCAAAAACTGATTCATAAGAAATATAAAAAAGACAATAACAAAATAAAATATCATGAATGACGCCAGTGGCTAGAGATGATAAGGATTTCAAATATCCCTTCTTTAAAAATGTTACGAAAAAGAAATATTTTCCTACGAGCGTACAAACAGACACAATTAAGGCCGATAAGTGATTACTTATACTAGTACGCGGTTGGGGCATGTTCATGCACCCATCTCCTTTTTATAGTTCAAGGAGTCAAACGAACAATCGGAGCCTTTCGAAGACCACCGACGCCCATGAACATCAGCAATTCAGTCGCATAGGATGATGTAGTATCGTGCACCATGCATGGCACTACCTCCTATGCAGCATGGCACTACCTCTTACATGCAGCATGACACTACCTCTGACACTGGACCCTCCAAACGCACGAAAAGCATCAGCACGGCTGTCACTATACGCCGCTGTGAGGGTGACCGGCACTTCCTCGGTCGTGCCAGGTCAGCTGCGACAGACGGCTGCGGTCTCGCTCTGTCGTATGTATACACTTTCAAGCTGCAGAAACGCTGCGCTAAGAGCACCTGTTCACAAAGGCCTTAAGCGTATTAAAAATATTGTGTTTGAAACATGACCACTTACCAGAAAACTTATATTTTATGATCTAAATTATATTGTAGGTAATAAAGTACAAAGTGGATTTCCATCGGAGTAATCAGCCCGCAAGGTCTTGCGCCCGTTCTTCTGTGAGCGGATGCTACGACACAAGTACACTTCGTGACGTGCCGAGGTCTAATCTGGTTGGACCACAACACTTTGCTAGGATTACTCAATTTGTAAGAATAGGCCGTAGCCGAGCAGCTGGTGGCGCTGCGCCTCAACACTTCGGGAGAGCGCAGAGCCGACGGTTCTGCGCCGAACCTCTCCCCGGTCGTGTCGGACTGCCATTGGAATTGGAGAAAGGGAATTGAGGGTGCGCACACGCGACGATTTGTCTACACACACACACTCGGGAGCTGTAACGTGTGCCGAGCCGCCACTTGTCTCCGGACACATGGCCGCCGTAGTCAAGGCACCGGCGAAGAGCACGTTATTGTTGTGTAAAGGGTGGAACTCTTTGACTACAATAAGCCGATCATAATCTAAAACTTCACTAGAATAGTCTATGCATATGGTAACTTTCCCGACACCGAGGGACTGGCTGACTGACTGACATACGGCGCACGACCGAAACTACTGAATCTAAAACTGGTTTTATGATAAAAAAACTAAGAAATCATTTTTGTGAATATGAGACGATAAGATAGCAGGATCTAAGTTTATAATTTATAAGTTTACCATTGAATAGGTAAAACCGCGAGGCGCTGCTAGCAATATGTATTAGTATATGAGTTGTATGTGCTGCTACTAACGGACGGAGCCACGCGTTGCAGTGGAAACATAAATATTGCGCTCATTTTACCATATGAAATGTTGTGTATTCCACTTTTGTTATTTGTTTCTTACGTTGGGTAGAGTTACAGAAGAAATCCAATTAAAATCGGTCAAGCCGTTTCGGAGATTAGTCTGCACGAACATTGTGACGCAAGATTTTTATATTTTATGTTAATGTTCTATATTATAGTGGCGTACTGTTTTTTCCCCAGCACGGTTCAGGCCTCGTCGTGGCGGTGGGGCTCAGTAGCCCGGGGTCAACCCAGACACCTTGGGCGCAGCCAATTGAACCGAGGAGGTGGCGGCTCTTAGTACCCCTCCTATAAGAAGAGGGGACTGAAGAGTAAAAAGTGGCGGCGCATTTGCGCACGGGGCAAGGGGCGAGGATGGGAACCTCACACCATTGCACTGTCCCAAAGTCGGTGGGGTTGTCCTGTGGTGCGGGACAACCCCATCTGTGGAGGTGGCGTCGGGCTGCATTGCCGTCGAGGTGCCCTGATGATTTGTTGTTCCGGGGCACTTCATCAAAGGCGGCACTGGTGGCACTCGCGGTGGTTTTTGTGGATATTCGGCACTGGCCACCCAGGGCCAGTGAAGGCGCGTCAATGCGTTTCCGTTAGGTTCCAATTTACTTAGCTTTAATCTCAAATCTCCACGTTGTGCTATATCAAGTCGATTTCTTTTTTTTTATCAGTAAATCATTTAAAGCACTAAATCCACATTCAGCTAAATATGAAGATGGAAACGATAGTAAAAGTTTTCTTGCACATTTGGTTGCATTTGGGTATTTAGTTTCAGTTTCTTCACAAAGCCATGCCATCGCTCCTTTTATATTCCTTTATATTAAATAAAGTTTTTACGGATTTATCATTTTACAATTCTGCGAGTTCTTCTTGATACTGCATATTTGATATATCAGACAAATCCACTAATATTGGCTGCATCATCCATGTTGGGAAATCAATATGTTTTAAATCAGAAAAATCTTTATTTTAAATCAGTAGATAGAATATTCAAATGAGTGACAATAACAAGTAAAGCGGTATAAGTTACTTCACATTTGTGGAGCCAATGAAATTGTTCAAAGTTTTTGTTGTTAATGTGTTTCTGATATAACTCTATATTGGTAATGAAACCAAATATCTTTGTTTTTGCATCGA
>JAFELO010000559.1:102665-130221 GCA_017140195.1 Eumaeus atala | reverse complement strand
TTTTTTTTTTGCTCCTTGAAGTTTCTTAATTAATATACTTAGTTTTTCAAAGATATCGGCTAAATAACTTACAAATGCTTTACCATCGATTGTTAACAGATATTTCATTTCAGGTTTGTCGCTTAAAAAATCACTAAGAGTGTCAAACAGTTGCATAAATCTTATCAAGCAATTGCTTTTGGATAGCCATCTTACTTCAGTATGAAGTAAAAGTCTCACATGGTCTTCATTTTGTTGTTCACAAAATAACTTGAAAAGACGTTCACATTTGGCACTAGCTTTAATAGCATTAACACACTTTATTACTGTATGTAGTACTTAATTTAGAACAGGCGAGATATTTTTAGCTACCAAGTTTTCCTTATGAATGACACAATCTACAATAATCATTTCTGGATTCGCATCTTTCATCAATTTTAAGCAGCCATTTTTCTTGCCCATCATATTAGGGGCGCCATCTGCAGCACAAGATGTTATATTTTTCATTGGTATATCATTGACATCTAAGTAATTTTTTAACTTATTATATATATCTTTGGAGGTAGTGGTGCTTTCTAATCTTTTACAGAAGAACATTTCTTCAGTAAAATGCCCTTCATCAATATATCTTACATAGGTTATCAATACTGCCTCACTGTCTCTCAAAGTTAATTCATCCATTTGTACTGAGAAATTTCTTGTTTTCAGGTTTTCAACATGTTGTTTTTCAATATCCTCACTCATTTCGTCTATTCTTCTGCTAACAGTATTGCTACTGATTGGCATAGTTTTTACATCTTTGTCATCTTTTTCCAGAACCGTTTTAAGAAATGCTGATACTGACGGTTTTATCAAATTCTCTTCTATAGTGTGCTTTTTTCCAGTTTTAGCGATTAATAAAGAAATTTGATAAATAGCCTCAGAACTGTAATTTTGTTCTTTTTTCAAACTTTTCTTTTAAAGCTTTAAAGTAACTCAAATCTGAATTTATATGAGCACTATGTTTCGCCTTCAAATGCGCCTCAAGACGACCTCGTTTCATTTCGTTCGTTCGTGAACAGCGGGTATGAACCCAAATTTTGTGTATTCCTTCGAATATTGACGAG
Source organism: Eumaeus atala (assembly GCA_017140195.1). NCBI lineage: Eukaryota > Metazoa > Arthropoda > Insecta > Lepidoptera > Lycaenidae > Eumaeus > Eumaeus atala. The sequence continues at coordinate 129,136 of JAFELO010000559.1, read as the reverse complement.
TTTTTTTCTTGTTTGTTCCACTCATTTTATTATGGGCTAAAAAAATCAATTAGAAAACAATATAATAAAATATGTGTTAAAATTAATTCAATATGACAGAGTAAACGTATGACGCAAAGAAACATATTTATTTAAATGTATATAATACGATTACCGATATTTTTTTCACTCGACAAAATTTTCTAGAAAGTTAAATGTTTCTAAAATTAAAATAAATATAAATAAAATCAAATACTTATTTAGAATATAACAACTTAAATACTTTTATATATTGAAAACTGGTTGTGTGTCTTGAGCATACGATGTCGACTATATTACTGATCGTGTTATGATGCGCTTGCGCAGTCCTGAGTTGTGTGTGCAAGTGAGTAATACGACATAAGCGTAACGGCTACAATATATATTAATATATTTGTTAAATCAACGATTACTTGACGGATACTTATTTCAAATGAATAACAACTGAATGATGTGAAATACTACAGACGTTGAGTTGGGCCAATTAGGTGCGAACAACGCCGTTGTTTAGCGAGTTTTAAAACGTCCGTGGTTCCCCGCGACAGGTGGCGCACTCCACGGTGAATCCCCGACGAAGTTTACTTGACGACCCTAATTACCCAGTTGATATCTTGGTAACGTCAAACGAACTTATACCTAATAATTATTTACAGCATTTTTTTAAGAATTTGCCTTTTTTGTTAAATTTGTCACCGATATTTAGCATTACATTTACATAACCCAAAGCGAAAGGGTTAAAGTCGTGTCGATTCCATTTTAAAATGCACCCCTTAACTATCAAATCGCCCCCCTGTGGAGCGTGGGCCCCACGTTGGGAAACACTGGTTTAGGCAGTCTGTGGCGACTGACGTTTAGCCTTATTAAATCTCTTGCATTTGGACAGTGACATAATGGCGGTGAGGCGCTGTAGTTCACTACGGCTAGCCGAGCTGCGACATTTGTAAAAGATCATCCGTTTACACAAATACGTGTTTCTGTGCCACAACGATCGCTTATTCTTCCGTCTCCTTTTCCAGACGCTGATACCGACGCCAGCTCCACGTGAAACCGCTTCAAAGTTTTAATGTATAAAAGATCGAAGAATTAATTTATTTTTATAATGTAAAATATTTATTAGATTAGATAACCAAGGAACTAATATATGTAAAATATGTAGATAATTATTCTTAAATGTAAATAAAGTAGAACGAAAAGGATTTACGTCAATATAGTTCCGTGGAACTTGAGCCCATTGACGGAACCCTTTTTGACGCTTAATGTAAAAATGTGTAATTTTGTAATAATATTATATAATAATGATTATTGGTAGATCAATGCCAGTGAGGAATATCCTGCAGTTCGCTGTTATTAGAAAAATAAAATGTATTCAAATTATTTCTGTCTTTTTTATTATTTTTGTTTACTGCTATTGGTTATAAAAAATATGATGTTACTACATAGCGATATCGTTGAGCATTCGATTGTTAGCTTAACCTCAAATACCCGCCGACACAACATGAGCGGCCACTCGGGTGTAACCACACCGACAGCTCTCTCCGGACTTAACAATTGAAAAATGTTGGTTCCTTGTAGTGGCAGTCCGCAGTGAGGTGAACACACACTTAGCTCCCTAAATCTGAAGACACAAAAGTCTTCGCTAGTCAGTCGAACTGTTGAGTCCCTCCGAAAAAAAAACAAGCACAGTAGAACTGACAGCTGAGCCAGCACAGTCACGGAGTGTGTGAGGTGCTCGCGAGTACCAGCTGCTCTCTGTGAGAATGACGTTCATTGAAAGCAGCTGATGTGAAGCAGTGGACTGATAAAAGATGTTTGCGACTGAACGCGATCTCTGTCGTGCTAATAAGGCAGTCGAGATCTTTATACTACAATTAAATGCTCAGCGACGTTATTGCTCCTCTAATTCCGTAGGCGTATTCTGCACTCAGGACGTAGGTATCTGAGCTGAGCGTGAGCGTCGAAATCCGCCGTTAGGCACGCTACGTGACGAACATCTGAGAAGAACAGACAAATTTGCCGAGGGGAATAGACATTACATAGTATAGCGGTTATGGCTCCATTGCATTCGAATGTGACTGGATCTACCGGCTTAGTACCGGAATGTTGTCGTGCGGTTCATGGCGATCGATGGCTATGGCTGGGGATTTGATAAAACCATCAACACCTGGGCACATAACTTCTACATGTTAAGAAATTTCTGCGTGACAACAAGCTTCCAGTTCCCCGCCTGCATCACAAGGACTGAGTGAAACCAGCTACCGTCGATCGCCTGCCTGCAATACTACCATGCATAAAAAGACAAAATTGGCTACATCATCAAGCGAGATTCAATAAAAACTTATTTTAAGTTGCCAAAAATATCACTGAACTCTTACCACTAATTAAATGTCACATTCCTCTACAAGAAGCAGAAGTATATTAATTTGATTGCGACTGTGGTCTCTCTTATATAGGGCAAACAAAAAATTCAATTAAGACTAGCGTCAATGAACATATAGCAGACATTGAACACCGTCGTGTTAAAAAATCTGTAGTCTGTGAACACACTAAGGTTGGCCCCCGTCATTATATAAGATTTGATCTAGCACAAATCCCCGCCAAAGAACACGAATTCCGCACTGGGATGACCCGTGAGGTTACTGAAGTGGAAAATCATCCAAATTTCAATAGATTAGTTGGCTGGGTGCTTCCTACTGCATGTGACCCAGTTATAAACACAATCAAATCAAAATCCAAGCATAACACTTCACAACTGATTTATACAACAATTGCTTTCTGCGTTAATCGGAATAGCTAATTAGTTATATAAAATCTCCGGATACTCTGAATAACTTATGACATTGGGAATTTGTCATCCCAATGCACCCGTGATCGTGGTAGCTGTGAGGCTTCTGAAACGTCATGATCGTATAATACTTAATAAACTGCGATAAAATCCGCTAGAGCGCCACAGGTCACGGTCACGAGCCACTTGCATCCAGCGGCTCACTGCTACCTCAACCAACTAGTCAGTCTACCGGATAGGAGGACGTCCCACACTCCGTCTTCCGATGCGGGGCCGCCACTAGAGAAAATTTCTTCCCCAACGGTTTTCGATTCTTCGAGCAATGTGACCTGCCTCTTACTATACTTGCTCTCTTTGGTTCTCTTGCGGATTTCCGAATTTTAGACCATATTTCTCAGAAAAATACCAAGCATAGCTTTGTCCATAGCACGCTGAGAGACTCTGAGCCGGCTTAGGAGGCTCCCATTTAGCGGGTTTCAGTTCCATATGTTACCCGTAACACACGCTGGTCGAACATTTTCGACTTAAGACACTGTGGTATTTTGGACGATAAGGTTTTCCTAAGCTTCCCGAAGGCCGCCCATCCCAGTTGGATTCGGTAATCGACCTTCTTCTTAAAGTTGATTTTACCTAACTGGAAAGTTTGTCCCAGATACGCGAACTGTTCAACAACTTCAAGGACTGAGTTTCCCACTTAAACTGGTATAGACGTTACGTGAACATTTGATATGACTTTCGTCTTGTCCATGTTCAGCGTAAGACCTACCCATTGGGAAAATCTATAGAGGTCTCCGAGCATCTTGCTCAGTCTTCCTACGATTCTGCCATGACCACGATATCTCCGGCGAATCGAAAGTGACTTCTGATCCTGTACTCGGACCGAAATTGTGGCTTTCTTCTGCATACAGTTCAACACTTCGACACATCGACAGTGAATGTGGCAGCGCTGTAATGACTGGAGCACCGCTCAAGTCTCAACCGAATGAAATACTTTTTCGTAATTCACGAGCGCTAGACATAAAGGCCGATTATTCTCCTCCGTTTTTTGTATAATCTGGTGCCGCGTGTGGATGCGGTCTACAGTACTAAAGTCTTTATAGAAAACGGCTTGCTCGTGAGGTTGGAAGTCATCGTACCTGCGCGATAGACGGTTCATGAGAACGCCTGCAAACAACTTGTATACGTGGTTCCTGTATATAGTCCTTCAGAAAGGTTTAAACGCCTTCTTTTAGAACAGGATCACCACAATTCTGGTCCATGCTTGAGAAACAGCTTCGAAAATGCCAGAGATAAATAGCTTCTGAGGAACTTTAATTATCGACAGGTCATCCGCACTCAGAAGCTCTACTACAATTCCATCATCCCCTGGTGCCTTATTGTTCTTAAGTTATTTCGGGGCCATTCAAATTTCATGCAGGCTGATGTCCGGGACATTTCCGGTATAATACCGGGTGAGTGTTTGGCTCTGGGATCTTTAGTCAAACGAACAACAGGTCGTATTGAATGGTCCATAGAACTTCTCCACTTCTCTTAAAGTCTTAGCCTTGGATGTAGTTACGGTGCCATCCTCGGTCCTCAGTTTCATTAGCCGGCTTGGCCAACAGACAGGCCCTAAGCGAATACTTCAGAGTCCTTATATTGTCATATTATCTTCTTAATAAGTGAAATGTACACAGATCTGCCCGTAACGCTAGGGAGGCTTATCTGCTTAGATCACTGTACTTTTTCATGTCCACCGAAGACTGCAACCGCATTTTATATCGTTCATCTACGAGTTTGAGAGTAGGGTCTGAGAGTTTTCCAGTTATTTTCTAGCTACGGGTCTTAAATGACTTGTACCTGACCGTTTGGACAGCGTGTACAGAACTTTTTCTTAATGTCCGTTTAAGGAATTCAAAGCGATTTTGGAGTGCAAGCTGAAAGTTTAAATGCCAAAACTCCACTTGGGATTAGACGAAGTGTAGACCTTATTAACCGTGACCTCCAAAGCCTTGTATGGATGTTCAATGTACCGCTTACTATCCGGTGATCATTCCCCGTTTTTAACATATTGATCACAGATAAATTATTAAACATGTGACGCCAGGTTTACAAAATGAAGTCTACCTCATTCCCCGTCATTACATCAGGCTGTTCCAGGCCCACTTGCGATGCAGCTTCTTCTTGATGAAAGAGTTCATCATGTAGAGTCCTTGTTTATCCAGAAATTCAGCCAATCGCTGGCCGCTGGAATTACGCCTACCAACACCTAATTTACCCATATTCAGCTCATCGCCGTCTCCAAATTTTGTATGTATGTTTGTTGCTCTTTAACTGAAATTTGGCAAATGTATACATTACAATCTGAAAATATATAGAAATACTATATCCTATTTGTAAGAGGTGCCTTGCTCCATTTCGCTTGAATTGGGCTGGCACGGCAGACTCTCGCTCACATGATATCGGCGTAAGGATACATCTTAGGTGTTGGCCAATTGGGGGAAGGTCAGAAAGGAACAACGCGTTGACATAGTAATTATGCTAATGTTCGTGGGCGTTGGTAGTCGTAAAGAGGATCGTTTGTACATACTATAAGAAAGAGATAAAATTTGTGATTCTTTCTAGATCATATTTAATTTACAAGATTGAAACAGCAGGGCACAGCTAGTAGGTACTCATTGTAAGCACACACATGAAGCGCTGAAACCTTATCAATCACATATATTCCTTCTAGTTGGCCGCCCGCGCCCGCATCAAACTTAGTTGTAATGTGGAAATCGTGACTAAAGTATTTTGTTTTTTTTTTATATAGAATAGGATGTAACCGAGCAATAGGTGCCCCTTTTCACGACTACCGACGCCCATGAGCATCCACATTATTACTGTGCCGATGCGTTACCCCCTTTTCCCCGCCCCAATACGCCACCGGCTACTCACAAACCGTACGAAATGAGACACTGAGGATGTCACTGTACGGCGGTATTATGTGACGAACTTCCTTTGTGCTGTCGGCGCCATAATGCGTCACCAATAGATTACGTATTACGTCAAGCCGGTGCACTGTGGAAAATGGTAGAACTAGAGCATATCGCAAATGGTTTTTAAAAACATCACAATTTGAATTAAATACTTATTGCATTCGATACTCTAATAACCAAATAATCCTAATCAGACTTCTATTGTACCTGCATAATTTATTTTCTTTTAGGTTGAAGTAAGTCGAAGTAGCGGATGGCTCATTCAAATGTTTGCATACACATAATTAAAATAAATATTGTGAAAAATTATTTAGCACATGCATGCGGTTTTATAAATTTTTAAAAAGGATATTTTATGTTCTTAATAATGAGCTATTAACTTTTTTAATATGCTTTTTATTTTTGAGTAAGTACTTAAAAATTGACATACCCTATTTTTCACTTTTCTTTCGTCGAAGGTTTACACATTTACCCACGTCTTCTCACGCGCAACTTTATATGTTATTTGATGGCCTAACTATTCATAAATGAAAAAAATAAGGAATCAGCTACGGAAGTTTGCGGCCCTGGAAGTTATGGGAAAAAATGTTGCAGAGGTCGGAGTAGATAATTCGGTATCTTTTGTGGTTACTGTTAACATAGTTTACAAAAACAACATTAACAACAATATTTTGATAGCAATAGCTTATCATCTATTTTGTACTCGATCTACGTGAGTAAATATGCATAACATTGATATTTGTACCTATTGGATATCTAAAAAATCATTATATAAGGGGAAGCAAATAACTACGAATTGCACATTTCAGCGTGTATTTCATATTAAGTGAAACTTATTTAAATTGGTTATTTCCATTAAAATGTCAACTTTCAACTGTGCTTAAGCGATTTCATCATTCCCTATATCGAGCGTGGCCTTGGAATCGTTGTCCATATTTCTACAGCAAACATTAAATGTTTATGACAACAACTTGTGTACTGTCATTGGTGACATTCAAAGATATATTCTGCCTTCTTTCAAAAAGCACTGGGCTTAAGCAACACGGAAAAAGAACAAATTCATGCGAAATAATACAAGCTGGCTGGAGTGGAGTCAGAATATTTAGTACAGTTTCCGGAGCCTGGAGCACATTCACTGCCATCAACTTGTAGTAAACGAAGAAGACCGTGCATTGTTTATGGAGACTCCTCAGAAACAACAAAAAAGGTAACACATTTGTAACTCATTTTTGCAAGGACTGCGGGCCTTAGATGAGTATGCAGAGTCTTTTCGACTATGTGGAAAGAGTCAAACCAAATGAAGATATTATCTGATACAGAAGTTGATTGAGTGCCTTTATTCTAATCTGGATCTAACTAAAGCACAATATATGTAACTAAAAAATTTAACCAACGAAAGAAAGTGTACAACGTTTCCCCCATATTATAAAATACAAGAGATAAAACAATCTTGTTATCCACCATCTTCTACAACCGAAATCACAAATACTTATGCTAAAGTGATTAATATACAAGACTTACTGGACCACATAGTTGCCAGAATTTTAAAAATTGATTATGTTTTCCAAGAACAACACACAATTTTTTTTACTTTACTCTAAATGGGGGTGAGAAGGTTCATCTGGCCAAAGCCAATACAAGCAGAAACTGTCAGAAGAATCGGAAACTATTTCAGATGCCAACCTGTTCGTCACTTCATAAGTTCCCATTAGATTAATTGATGACCTCTCAAAGGCCATTATTTGGCAAAATCCAGTACCTTCATCTGTTCGTTGCTGTAAACCCATTTATATTGAATTTTGTAAAGAAACTCCTAAAAAAGCTAAGGCAGTTGTAGACGAAATTATCAGATAAATTGAATTTTTACGCCCGTCATTAATAAATGGTGTTGCAGTAAATGTGAAGCACGATCTTTTTCTAATAATGGATGATGGTAAAGTGGCTCAGGTCCTAACAGAAACTCCATCGGGTTCTACTTGTAAGATATGTGAGGCTACTCATCGTCTTATGAATGCCCTATTAAAAGTGACTGCAGGACCTGAAAATGAAAGTGCTTACCAAAATGGATTATCCACATAGCATGCCTGGATGATGAACATGGGAATGGTATTACACAATTGCTTGTTGATGAAACATTGATTTAACGCTTGTATATTGTTTTACAAGCTCTATCTTCTTGAATGATGGTTGATCTCGAAAAGTTTGGAGTTTATTAAAACGTGACCAAATATCTTACTGTTCTTCCTATTGGGCAACTGTCGGTGGAGATGCACAAAAAAAAAGACTACAGAAAAATGCGCCTGCATCATGCCAGAAAATGTTCCCGTATAGCTACAAATGAAGACGTATTTAAAACGCTTCTATATATTTCATATCCATACATTTCAAGTTTAAGAAAGCCTTATGTGAAAGGTGTGAAGGATCTTGATGAAGAGGTACTAAGTCTTTTGAAAGTGGTACCTGAAAGTGATCCTACACTTACACCCGTAGTAATTTTAGTTAAGAATAACAATTTGATATAAAATTACAAGTAAATTAAACCAGTTGTATAAAACCAATAATATTATAAGATCTGTCTAATCTGAGATCAATTACTTTGGTGTGAGGTAAAATATGACCTCAAAGGTTTCATTAAAGGCAAAAAGAAAAATAATACAGAATACCCAAAAATGATGTTTAATAACAGCATGAAAATACAGAGCGAAAAAGACATTTGCTTAACACGTAGCATATATTATTCTACAAAACTTTAACACCTGCTCGTCTTTTTTCACAAATAATTATAGTTTAACAACAATTGATGACACTTTTGATACATTGAATACTATTTCCGCCACAGAAGACCTTGCTTATGAAATACTTAACAGAATTGATATTACAAAGCAGGAAGTTAATGATAAAATTGCACCGCTTTTCCACGCTAAATGTGCTGAATCCCTGGAACCACCCATAGCTTGCGTGTTTAATCGTTTTTATATAGAGGGTTACTTCCCAAACATTTGGAAGACAGCACATATAATGCCATTGCCAGGAAAACTTTAATTGAGAAAATTTTAATTGACAATGGGCAAAATGGGCGTTTTATTAGATTGTTAGTTCGACCGGTCTAACAATCTGGAAAAATATTCCGTTATGTTAGATTAGCTAACAGAAGGGTATAAAATTTAGAACTATTCCGTTTTGGTAGACTATTAGTTCGACCGATCTAACAATCCGGGAAAAAATTCCGACCTGTTCGCCTATTCCGTCGTGCTATACTATTAGTCCGATCAATCTGACAACCCGGAAAAAATATTCCGTTCTGTTAGATTCTAATGATTTGTTAACGGTGAAAAGGAGCGGTGTGATTATATTATATCGATATTGATGCTTATAAAACAGTGTGTTAGAAGCGTAAGAAGTTATATACGTCTTTGGCGTTACAAGATATAATATAAAATTTTCACTATAACTAACTTCAGGGTTTCTGTTTCTTCAGGGTTTTTGTGACAGCGTGGTCGCGCATAGTAAAAATTTATTCTCATCATTTTTCCCTAAGGTGACGAAAGAAGTATAGCTTCAAAACTATTATTACCAGAAATATTTGTTAAATTAATTGTTTGTTAAATTATTTGTTAAATTATAAAAAAAAACTCAAGGGATACATACGTATGTATCCCTTGAGTTTTTTTTTAATTTTATACTATTATACTATTATGTTTTCTTCATGTCGATCAAAACACGATACAAAAACATATTCGATGCAAATTTTAATGCATAATGGCTGAAGAAAATTAATAAAATACATAGAAGAGGGGAATGGCGTGGTATTATTGTTCGCGAGATATCAATGTTATAAAAATAAAACGTTTGCTAATGGATCTTCACTATGGAAGTGCTGCAAATATCAAAAACTGCATTGTTCTGCTTCCATAATATTTAAGGTATGAAGAACATTATATACCTCTATTATATGTTAGTAAAACATTTGGCTTTACCCTTTGGGTAATCGGTGCATATATACTCTTGCTGGACCTGGGGTGCCAAGTATTCGTATCATCTATTGTTCCAGAATATCTTTGGGCCAAAAAGAAATTATCATATTGATGACTGTACTGTTGATTTTGCAAAAAATGAATTAGACCTAAAATTTTGTGAATGAAGGCAAGAAGTTACTACTTCGAGTGATCCCATACCAACCATATACAAGAAGTTACTACTTTGAGTGATCCCATACCAACCATATACAAGAAGTTACTACTTCGAGTGATCCCATACCAACCATATACAAGAAGACAAAACGATCACTTGTAAGTAGAGGTCTTGATATTATATTTACAGTACCAAACCTTCTAAATTTTAGTCTATTAGAACATCACTTTACGAGACTCGAAATAACGCCGAAACTTACTTTTTTGAATATTGAAGAGGTTATTAATACTGGCAAGAATGGGGATTTTATTAATTTTTTGCCAGGATATTATTTTGATGAAAGGGTCGGAATAATAATTTTTTGCTCAGCGGTAGTAATACGCGCGATACGTTTAATTAAACAAGTTTTAAGTGACAGAAATTTTAACAGCTGTCTGTGATCATTTACTCAACTATACACCATACACAAGTAAGGAGGATACGACATGAGTTATTCCATCCTTTAATTGTTTTATGTTAGATATGAGCAGAGGCTCATACGTTACGTACGTTCTCTTCCAAATTATTACATCTCAACTACCACAATGGGAACCAATTAAATGCGTAACAGATTTCGATGGGGCGGCTATGTCTGCTATAAGAGTCACCTTTCCAGAAATAGATATAAGGGGATTTTCCATTTTTCAAAGAACAAGAAAAAAGAACATAAACCAAAAAAAAGTGTAGCACATTCCAGCGTGTTAAAATTGTTATCAAGGCATGTGGTGCAGGAAGGCTGGGAGCATATCAAATATGTATATTCAAGTGACAACTTTTAAATTAAGAAAGGGCCTTTATTATATAGAGAGACAATGAATGAAAGACTGTGAATTTATTGATGTTTGGTGTGTGTTTAGGGAACACAATCGAACTACAAACATGCTGGATGCGTGGCATTATTCTATAAACAAAGAATGCAGACGGAAAACAATAAATTTTGTGAATCTATTGCAAACATTATACCTATGGCTCCAAGCTTCAAGATCTAAAGGCATATAAAAATAAAGCTCCAGAATTTTTAGAAGATAACCAAAAACTAGACCAGATAAGAAAATATAAATATATTGAGGAACACCAGATAAAACTATTAAGCGGGATATTAGTATAGGGCATTTTCTAGAAATGATGACTCAAGGTACTTAAATGTACTTAGCACTTACATATTTTAGCCGTCACAATGATCAGAGAATTTTGAATATGTTGTTACTTGAGATGAAATGTACGACAATCCAAAAACCTATAACACACGACGCAACGCGCCTGCCTCATAGTCAAGCATCAAATGCGCAGGCGCTCCGACTGTTCCTACTATTCATATACCTAGCGATCAGCTGTGGCCTGCGGTAATTCGGGCTTCTATTCTGCTGCTTGCATGTGCAGACTGGATTAACTTTTTTACTTTTTTAGAGGTTTAGTTAGACTTTTTAGATACATTTGTTTAATTAGTGTCTTTCCACATTCACAAATTGTGACAGACTTGAAATAGTACAAGAACAACAATGGAATTAATACAGTTTTTGATATTGGTTAGTAATAGTGACGATATGAAGTCTTATCTGAGTAGTTGTCCGAGACTCCCAGCTGCAACTTGAATGGTCCTTTATATATATATTATTGTTCCATAACCATTAATTGCCACAGATTTTCCTTTATTCCTAATATAGTGCTATTAGATCTTCATATTACATCTCTAATAAGTAAACAAAAGAAATAAAAAAAGGAAAGGAGTAGAGCTCCTTTTATATGAAATAATAATTCGTAAGTTCCTGGCAGAAAATAAAAAAAACTATTAAACCATGATTTGGGAATGGCATTTAGCGTCAGCCATTGTAAATATATCCATCCTCAACCTCGCCAAAAGGAAAAAAGTGATATTTCTTCAACACAGGAAATGTTAAACCTTACAGTCAAAGATGACAGGTATGACTAGTCCAACATTATCGCCAAGAAGTCGAGGTTCTCTTCTATGTTGATGATAAGATAGCTCGTGTAGACGGTGGCAGATGATTCACTCAGAGTAAACGTAGTAAAGCCTCAGGCATCGGTCCTTGAGCCGTGTTCTTCATTTTACGAAGGAGTTGTGACGGCTTCTTATCTCCAAAGTCCTGTCGCAAGCGGATGGGACTAGTGAGAATTTAGTGTAGTACTGGTGTCATACTCTACTGCTTTCTCAGATCTGGCCAGTGTAGAGTACACTTTTGACAGTTTTCAATAATTGAAAATTATGATGGAAAAGCTTGTCGTTAAACAACGCCCACTGCTGTTTCCTTATACTACAGACTGACGATTGCTAAATCAGAGGGAGCTACAATTGTAATGTCTCCAATACCCACCATACTCCCCGGACCTTGCACCAATATTGTTTCACCGTTTGGAAAATTCCTTATTCTTTTGACTTTGGTCAATATTGACATAATATTATAGGCATCACTCTTAAAAAGTCTTTGTACGGACCACTTTTTTATTCCTACCTGTTAGCTAGTAGAAGGGAACAGAATATTTTTCCAGGTTGTTAGGTTGATTGAACTAATAGTAGTCCAATTTGCCTTATGGTGAAAATGTGGTCCATGGTGCTAAATCCTGTGCGAAACTCAGCCTCCTCCGGTGGCTGGTATTCATGGAATTTTGTGTTGAGACAATTCGTCAAACACTTAAAAATAACTTGTAAACATGGCCAAGAAGAGGAATTAGTATGTGGTTTTGAGGAAGTGACTTATCACTCCTTATAAAAAAAACAAAACAATGTCACTTCCAAGCCATGCCTTGGGAGGTACCGCCCGCTGAAGGACGAAATTAAAAATCTTTTTTTGGCTCTCATAACGTAGGTTCGCTTATTGCCTTAAGGAGCTCGATTGTCATTCCGTCCTGCCTTTCCTTTATAACTTAAATAAAAAGTATACTCTTTATACTATTTCCACAAATTTATTAACTTAAAATATATACATATTACACATCCTTTCCCCATTAAGCTGAGCAAAATCCAGACTAATATCACTTTAGCTGACGTTCGGTAGATCGCCTGTCAAGTGTCGTGTCAGGCTTGCACGCGGATCGTTGTTGAAAGTTTTGATAAGATGAGCGTGCGACGTATACAACTTGCTATATAAAGCTTTGATTACAGATAAGATCCCAGGCTTAGAAGAAATTGTATCCCCAGAATCAGCCCTAACCTTTGTCAGATGATATCTTCCAAGCTTCTCCACATAAACCTTTGACCCACTATTCTCAATAGCTTCGGTAACCCGTTGAGTATTTGAGCTGCGTAGGTCTCGGCGTATTAGTTTGTGGATTCGATTTGAAGGAAGCTTGATAACGGCCGACATCTTCGTGTGATCTGTGTTCACTCATAAGCGAAGCGTCTCATCCGAATGTTTAGCTTTGTCTGCTCTTATACTCCCCCAGTATCCTTTACACGCGTCCCGCATGCAACCAATCGCGCCATTTATGGCCTCAGCAATGCCACTGCCGCTTTCGACATGTATAGGGCATCGAACCGGTTTTGTAATTCCAGTTGGAATTTTTCGGAACCTACCATGGTTAATAAGAAGTTAGGTCGGAATTTCGACTGTACTATTCGGACACGAATCGAGACACGAGTCGAGAGCCTATATTCAGATAGCCTCCAACCAATCGGTGATCACTTCCGGTTTTACACCTGTTGATCACGGAGACATCCCTAAATATGCTTTCGGTCCGTCATATCATAAAGTGGATCTCGTTTCTAGTCATCGGACTAGGAGTATCGGGGCTCTGCCACTTCCTATGGGGCCTCTTCTTAAAATAAGAGTTCTTTAGGACGAGGCCCTCTTTCACAAGGATGTGTATTGGCATTTGCCCAATGCGACTACGACTTCCGTCTCCATGTGGTCCCAGACTCAATTCGACACCATTTCAGGTGTTATGTAAGGCCTTTGAGTCGGAATATGCCGAGGTTGGTGCGTATACTCATACCTTTTATATTTGAGGATATACCTCTGAGTGAGTTCAAGTATGAGGTACGCCACCCTACCCGAAACACTAGAGATTTCGATGATGTCGCCTACGGGGGTCTTATTTACGAGGAATCCCACGCCGCCTTGTGGTGGAATGTCCCTGAAGTAGAATAGGTTACTCAGTGGCAGAGTTATGGTGTCCTTACCACATCTTCGGACTTTACATAGGTATCCCCAGAACGTGTCATCGGATTTTTCCCAGTTGGAGGTGTCCAGCTCAACCCAGTGGTTAACTAGTCGAGGCTTTCATCCGTTATACCAATCCGTTATAGCCAGGTCAAATCGATGGTAGCGATCCATGGCCCGGAGATTCTTAGCACCCCTTGTTCCACCGTTACTGTGGCCACTCCCATGGCCAGTACCAGTGGAACTACCGGGAACCAGGGGACGAACCCCGCTGTTGTCATTACCTTTTTACTTTACCTTACCTTTAATGTAAGTGCTCATAATTGTCACGCTGAGCAGGGATCTGCAATCGTTGATTAGGTTTCGGACCCACGCCTATAGGTAGTAATAGATCTTAAGTTACTAGTGCCCTTGACGACTTTTATGTCACCCTGGGCTTGGATTGAGGGTGAGGGTATTCTTAGACCGCCCCACGCTGCCAATGATGATGATAATACTAAGGTTTATTGTGATATCAATTCTCGATCAGACTGCACGAAATTGCAACAGGACTCAAGTAGGCTAAATGACTATTGCTTATTAAATAATATTACAATAAATACCAATAATTTTATGCTCACAACATTAACCAGATAGAGAGACCCTATTATACATGAATACATAACAGTTAACACCGTAGTGAACAGGACACTGCTGCAGTAGTGTATAGTAGTAAGGTGGGGGTGTGTCCTTAGGTAACTAAATAACTTTCCATGATCATGTGACTGATATCATCAACAAGGCATACACATGCATCGGCTTCAATATGCGCAGTAATAAAACATTGTCAGACATAAATTGTTTAAAAATAAATTATTTTACCTATGTGAGAAGCATACTCGAGTAACGTTGTAGCATATTGAACCCGCAATACATAACATATACAGAGAACATTTAAAAAAATGAAGCAATCGTTATAAAATAAAAATTATAAATTGAAGCAATCGTTATAAAATAAAAATAAAAATTATAAATTGTCATTTAGTCCTCGTAAACATCACACGTGTACTTAACAACAAATTCAATTTATGACAGTACAACGTCTGTCAGTACAGCCAGTTTCAATAATTTTTGCAGCTATATAAATAAGGATTTCTATGATTTTTTTAAAACTTTGGCTACATTAAAGAAGTTAATGATCAAAGCATTTTAGAAAATATTATATAACCTACGTTTAACACAGATAATGTAAAATTCGTACGATAAAATATTTTTTTCAAATAGGTCCCGTAGTTTCGAAACCTATACAACGCAAACAAACAAACAATGAAATGTTTCCTGTTTATTATTGTATATGGGCCATAATAACGCCCATAAACATCAGCAAGTGTGCGATGCGTAATGAAAAGGAGGCACTCCTTTTCATTACGATGCATAGGAAGATGTAGTGGCATGCACTATGCATGGCATTACCTCCTCCAATGCAGCATGGCACTACTTCTTATCGAACTGTTTATAACATTTGTATAGATAGATTAACATGTCTTTGGGCAGTACCATTGACTTGTCTGGTAACGAACGTATTAAAATTACATATTATATAAGGCACCTGCAAATTTCATTATGATTCAGTGAGGGTGGAGGCAAATCACCGACACGTAACAATTCTGAAAGATATATTGGTAAGAGTTAACGGCTTCAGCATCTTAAGCACAAAGACCCACTACATGTGCGATCATAGAGTCGAGGTCAGTGACCTAGGACAGGACAGAGTTCCAGGATGGTCAGTAAACTCTCAGTAACGCGGAACTTCCGGTGTGTCACACTCCTGTGAGCCACATCTCTGCAACAAGCTGCGACTGAAACTGTTGATCCACACTGCCGACAACAGAATACGGCCGTCGCCATCGAGGATGACGCTCATAATTCCATTCTTTGACTCTAAGACCAACATGCGGATATTCATAGGTCGAGTGGTTTCCAACAAGGCCTGAGCCCACATCAAGCTCGAAGTAACATACTCTTAAAGTTGCTTCGGCTAACAATTTTATTTTATTTCAGAAACAGTCAAAAATTGATGATGTAGAATTACGGTGAAAGTTTCATGCTGATGTTTTTTCGCGAACACTACTCTATTAGAGCATACGCGCGTTCGCATATTATATACAAACAACAAAAGGTATCCAAACTAGTCGCTATTGTCGCGTCTGAATACGCAGTTCATTTGTGCTTCAATCTCATTTCACTGTGAACTGTGAATGAACATAGCACATATATATGTGAAAGTTCGGTAACTTTTCGAATTCCGTACACAAATGTCAAAAGACAGAAGTCATAATTTCTACGTAGGTATCTTTTTCTATGTGTGTCTGTCTACACTTACAAAGCTCTACAAAATGATGCACTATTATTTAAAATTATAATTTTATTATATCAATGTATGTACCAGTACAATGGTTTAAGAGACCACTGCAGTTATTCTTTATTATCTATAGTTTTTACTTGATTACAAGCATTAAGATGTAGTGTAATTGCTGCTTTGCTGCTGATACGTCTGCAGACCTCTCGGGCATATGATATCGCCCCAAAAATTTATGGCTGTGCTGTGCCACTTTGTCGGTTTTTGAGCAGTCCATTGAGATGAACAGGGTGCAGGACGGCATCGCGTCTACACAAGCATTAATCGTGCAGTTGTTAATGGACGGCGGTAGTCATAGCATGGCTTCGATTGCTCGTTATCCCCCATATGCAATAAAATAAAGAAAAAAGCAAGGACAGCACGTGGACTGCCGACAAAGCGTTTCCGTTTGAACTTTCCGATGAAACTGTATTTGTACCGAACGTTCTTCGTTACGCGAGACGATGACGTCAATTCCATAATTTTTGTACCGCCACTAAGTAGTCAATGCGCCTAAAAATATTTTATTCAAAGACAGCTATCGTTTAGGTAACGTAAATAAATATTTCGGATACAACACATATTGAGTAGAAGTCTTGGCTGCAACCTAATGTTGTGTAACAATCGTATAAACATCATACGAACGTTTCCTCGAAGGTATAGTAGATATGTGTCATATCATAGTTCGCAGAGTAGTCATATAAACGTCACTGATTTGACTACATGTCATGTAGAAGCACGCAATGGGACTGATTTGATTGTTATTGTTGTGTTACTCTCGTCTAAAGATGATGCTTATGTTGAACGAATTAATTATATTTACAACAGAACACACACGTCACAATAATATTTTACTTTTCATTTCTGGCTACTTCATCAATTAAAAACCCTGCGCAATCATGTTTACAAATTAATTTAAGTTTGTAAAAATTTACTGTTTCCCTATTTTTTTACTAAAAACTTACCAAGCGATTCAATTACATGACCCTTTATAACTTCACCAAATATATAACTGCAAGCCACTAATTTCCTTTCCAATATACAAGGTTAATATAAACCTTTAACATAACATCAGTCCTGTTAATGTGGTGTTGGTGATACTTATTTGGCTTGTACACAACGGTTACCAATACTAAACGATTGATATCCGTTAGTTGTTGTATGTATGTATAGTATGAAAACCTTTTCATAACGAAAAGTTGTTTAATGAAAGTCATATAGTTGTCGTGTGGCATAACATTGCCATACGACAAAAAATCGATAAGATTATTCTGGTATATAATACAACAGTACCTATATGACGGAGAAGCATTAAAGACATAGTAAAAAAAACTGTAATAAGACTGAAGGTTACATAAATATTTGGTTATATGACAATGAAAATACGGGTACTATTGTTAAGCCACCAGTTCGATTTTGTTCAAATCAGTTTTCGATTGAAATTACTGAATCCTTTTATCTAAACTTATTTTACACTTCACGATTTACTCACAAAGTGTTAGCAGAAATAAAAAATATTTATTGGAAACCTCCGCAACGTTTAAAGAAACCTAATCAATCACACGGCTGTGCACGGCACGGCGACATGTATAGATTGCTACCTTTAGTGTTTTATTTTTCAAAATCAAGCTACAC
Organism: Eumaeus atala; assembly: GCA_017140195.1. NCBI lineage: Eukaryota > Metazoa > Arthropoda > Insecta > Lepidoptera > Lycaenidae > Eumaeus > Eumaeus atala. The sequence goes on along the minus strand of JAFELO010000559.1, from coordinate 111,079 downwards.
TACACTACCTACCAAATTTCAAACATACAGTACCTGAAACCTCCGAGTCAAACGTCTGTGACATACGCTCAGACAGACGGGCACGGTGAATATATCGTGGATCCGTTATTTGCCATTTGGCTACGGAACCCTCCGAAGGTTCATCGATCTTACTAACGAGTCTGCGGGGACTGGCTCGGGGCTCTAGCTGTAAGCGAGCGTATAATCGATCATCCTGATTTTTATTGTACGAAATTATTATCCAGGTGGACATAAATCTGATGCCGATGAAGGTGACGCGTAGCTCACAAAAGGCCAAATTTTGATTAATTTAACGAGAGTGAAACGACACGTAATTTTGTTTCACTCACGACTTGAATCCAATTACTCAAGTTACTCATTTCGCGAGTCCCGACATTTTACATTATCATGCAGACGTCGCGGTCGTGAGTTCATCAAGCTGGATGGATATGTGGGTCTCATGAAAGCGTCGGTACAAGCGCTACACTCATGTGTTCTGCTGAGCAGCTAGTGCTAAGTAGCTATATGTAAGTATAGTGCTTATACCATATACCCGGGGTTTTTGCTGAGTAACTTTCAATCCTTTCTCACAAATTGTCATACCCGGTTTCACCTTAGGGATAAGATTTTCGAAAAAACTTCATATTTAATCCATTATGAAGTATACATATAGTATACATATAAGTATACATATAGTATACATATAAGAATATATATATAGTATACATATAAGTATATATATAGTATACATATAAGTATATATATAGTATACATATAAGTATACATATAGTATACATATAAGTATACATATAGTATACATATAAGTATACATATAGTATACATATAAGTATACATATAGTATACATATAAGTATATATATAGTACTTTATAACATCTACCTGCACGCCAAGGGCTCCAGTTGATCGCAGTCAGAGAGTCCGGACTGGACACTTTATCATGTAGGTGCGTCTTCTATGTTCGAGATAACTTACAGATATTTGTTAACTAAGCAGAAAAGTGGTTTTATAGAGCTAAGAGTATTTCTAAACTTTGATAAGAAGAAGCTTTATCTATTCTATCAACGTTTCATTTATAAATGTTTAGTTTCGTTATTAAATAATACACATTAACATTTTAGTACTTATATACAAATGCAATCTTTCCTATTTACAGTAAGGAATAAAGTTTGCACAATTTGCAAATGTTAACGGTTTTAAGGTTATTACAACGTCCCTATGAAATGAAATTGAGGATTTTCGTCCATATCGCCACGATAACAGAAGTTTCGTGTATTGCACTTAGGTATTGTAAGCCATAAAAGCTTTTGGAGTGCCAATCCGGCTCGGTTGTCACGCTACAGATTCTGACGTGTCTGTGTCTATATTTTTAATTATGGTAGTACCTCCGTTGATAAGGAATGAGTATTACGCGCGAAAATAAACTTAAAGTTAATAATAATTTTTGTTATGAGAGGCATTTAGTGCTACTGCCACATAGGGCGAGTGTCGACCCCGCGCTTACGTCATATCGCAGCGAAGTGATGATTGTGACGTGTGTGTCCGTCCCGGCGTGACGGCGTGGGCAAGGCGATGCGCTCATCTGGATGAGTTCTGGTTGTAAAATATTTCTGTTATCTACGGCATATGTAGGCACTTACCGATAGATCCAACTCTTGGTACCTACAGGTACACCCTACGGGAAGTAGACGCTAGCAACCAGTGGAACTGTAGTGTAGTCTTCTAGTTAGTATATAGCAGGACGGCCCATCTGCCGATGCTGAAGGTCCACAAACATCGATCCAGAAAACGAAGACGGGCTTAGAAGAGAATGAACGACTTGATACTTGATAAGAGTTAAGAAAACCATCTCCCAACGGACAAAGCTATATCTGTTGTTAATAAATATAGATATCATACCATTTTTGCAAGTCAATAAAAATGTAAGCATTAGACAATAATAGTTCTCAGGAAATAATTAATTTATTATTCAAACACTCGGACTTTACGAAGAGTTTCGTGGCAACAGAGATGTCAGTTGCTTAGGAGGATGTAGTGTCATGCACTATTAATGGCACTAAATCTCCTTATGTGGCATGGCACCACCTCTTTCTAAAATATAGCATACGAGTATCAAAAAAAAACTGTTGAGTTCAAATTTTCATGACAGCAACGCCAGCCACAACTACACGACAGCCGTCATTGAGCCGTTCGTGGTTATGCGCAAGTGTGAAATAAAAAAAAAAAAGTGTTCCCCTCAGAAATAGTTGGAAACTAAATAAAAGCTTAACTTAATGAAAATAATTGGTCCTGAGAACCAACACTCCATTGAATTATACAGTATTCTGTGGTCCTAATCGACGAAGGGACGTTGTTTATTGAACGGAGATTTGCCTTCTGCACCCACTAGCGACAGTAAAAAATACGACTTTGCATAATGATGATATAAGTATCTATCATAACATGATCTTGACTTGATGTCGATACTTTCATAGTGTAGAAGCCTTTTGATTCCCCATCTGACGTCGCTCGTACGGAAATACTACAAGAAACGTGATAGCAATTCCACCACATTAAGCCCCTACTGCAAGTGAGAGGTGCCTCCCCGGTCGTTTTAGCCCTATTTAGTTGCAAAGCAATAATGGCAATTTATAGTTTGATAAAAACCACATTGTGACCTTCATGATCTTTACAGTTTCATGATAACAACCAGTAAATGAATGTATTTTGTGAAATAAATGTGGGCCTCCAGACGGTTGCCTGGTAGGTAAAACTAGTGCAAATGCAATTCCGTTCTTTAGTTTGTTTGCACGATTTGTGATACTACGAAAACGATATTATCGATATATAAATTTTATTGCTAATTTCGGGTTGCCCAACTGCACCGTACACAGGTAGCTCTGTCCTAACGCATTCTTTTAAAAGTACTTTTTACAGAATATTAAAATAGTCGGCAGATAGTACGAGCACATGAAACAGTCTGAGTATGAGTTCGGCACCACACAAACAGATGTCAACTGAGCCTTACGCTCATAGAAAGATAAAATGTTAACTCACTCTAACAAATCTACCTGTACATTGAAACAAAGCCAATAAAAATATTTGCGGTTGGACTCATTAAACAGAACACCGAGAAATCTGTAAGATGCCGTCACAGAACATCTCACAGTTTAACTTTCATTTTATTTGAAAACCAGAGAAATAATAGAGATGTAACCGCACATCTCAGCGTACCCGATGTCGATAATACATATTGTGTTCGGTCTAGTATACTTCGTAGTATAAAGTAGCATGTTCTGACAGATACACTTGATTACCTAGATAAAACACGGAAACAAGACATATAGACCGGTCAAGATGAAATTTAATAGTAGGGCTTGAATTTGTATGTTAGAACGGAAAACTACACTAGTAAAATCGCGGACAAAGCTAGCCGTTTCGTGGCGATATTGCATACATAGTATTCTAAGATGAAGGCGTTTATAGTATCCTAAAGAAAACCTGGGGGGAAGCGAAATAAACAATTTATACACATGTTATTATAACACAAAAAGATATATTGAAATACAAAGTAAGTTGGTTTCACTATCCTTATCATTATCGATATCGGAAATTTCACTATTAATATCAGTAACGAGTTGTTGACCCGTAACGTTTCAATTACGTATTGTAACTAATATAAGTGTTTTGTATTAAAGAACTTACCCGCGTAAGTTCTCGCCGCACGGACATTTCACGAAAAATGGCTAAAATTTATTTACAGATATATATATTTTTTGGTATCGGCCTCGTAAATGTTACACTTTATAATGACAACAAATTAAATTTATGACAGAAAAGCGTCTGTCGGGTCAGCTAGTTGTCAATAATTTCTGCAAATAAATAAGAATTTACTTCCTACACATTTGGTTACATTATCGAATTTTTTATAATGATCAAAAGGTTGTAGAAAATATTATATAGCCTATGTTAATCACTGATAATGTAGGTTATAAATGACAAAGAAATATTTTCAAAACCGTCCAGAAGGTTCGGAACAAACAGATAAACAAACAGTCAAATGTTTTCTCTTTATAACATTAGTATACACTACCTAAAGTGTTGCACTGTAGCGGAATGGTCATTGAGGTACGACAGGTACGTCACTGGCCTCATACTCATACTCTACTCACTCATACTCTAGCGAAAGGGATTTGTTTTTAACCATGTATTTGTCACTTTTAATGTATCTTTAATTTCTTTCTCAAATATTTCGATGTTTTTGTTATTTAATTCATCATTCATTATTAGTGTTATATCATCCGCGAAAAGTATTTTTTAACCCATATTGTTGTGGAATAAATAGTCTACGTTTGTTTATGAAGTTACTAATTCGGTTATGCATGATAGTCTCCAAATTTTTGGCTATAATCGGAATCAATGTTATTGGCCTAAATTTGTTGAGGTTACTCATATTTCCTTCTTTATAGAGCGGTTTAACTATACAAATTTTAAGTCTGGAGGGAAAATATCCCTCAATAAAGGATTGGTTTATAATATGGCTCGGTGGTAAAGGTAAAGGTAGAGCACATTTTTTAAGTATTTTGGTAATTATATTATCATACCCGGTCGCGTTAGATCTTTTTTAAGACAATATAAACTATATTTCGTAAGGTTGTAAAAAAACGGAATAATTATTATTTCCTATTTTGTGTGTTATTTTTGGGTCATTTACATAATTTGTTAAATTGTTTTGCTCGACAAAGAATTGATTAAAAATATTTCCTATTTTTTCAGGTTCGGTAGGTCGTTGATTTTTATATGAAATTGCTGTGATTTGTTTTAAAACGTCCCACGATTTATTTACGGAGTTTGATATGTATTTGATGTCATCAATTTCTTGCAACTTGTGTATAATTTTTTTTTTTTTAATTTTGCAATATGTTTTATATCCTTTTTTAGAATTTAAATTATCCTCAGTCATTTTTAATTTAATGAATAATTGCCTTTTGTAATATAATTTTATTAGACTTTTTGGTATCCATCTACATTTTATTGGTTTATTATATTTTTATTTTATTCCTTTATACTGAAGAAGGGGAAGGAAAGATTGTAAAATAGAGTAAATAAATCGTAAAAAACATTAAAGCTATGCTTCGTGTGGCTTTCTTCCACTACTTCCGAGAATGATAATGCTGATGCGCACTCTACAAGTTTAGTCACATTTTCAGCGATCACATCTCTTTACTTTTCAAACCTGTACTTCGATGTTGTCTTCTGGTTGCGTATATTTAATGTTATGTTAAATTTAGTCACATTTTCAGCGATCATATCTCTTTACTTTTCAAACCAGTACTTCGATGTTGTCTTCTGGTTGCGTATATTTAATGTTATGTTAAATTTAGTCACATTTTCAGCGATCACATATCTTTACTTTTCAAACCAGTACTTCGATGTTGTCTTCTGGTTGCGTATATTTAATGTTATGTTAAATTTTGTCACATTTTCAGCGATCATATCTCTTTACTTTTCAAACCAGTACTTCGATGTTGTCTTCTGGTTGCGTATATTTAATGTTATGTTAAATTTAGTCACATTTTCAGCGATCACATCTCTTTACTTTTCAAACCAGTACTTCGATGTTGTCTTCTGGTTGCGTATATTTAATGTTATGGTAAATTCTAGAGTATGTGCAGTTTCGTGATCTGACAACATAAGATAATGTATTTTACCGAGTGCATCTGGAATATTACTGACTATCAGATCAATGCATACGATGACATATTCTTATAATTTTATAATAAAGATTTTAATTCTTTTCAGTATTTATCTTTTTATATTAAATGAAGATTCCAATCACCACACAATATTGTTTTTTCCTTTTGTGTCTATTTTGTAGTATGTTAAGTAGTCAGTTTAGTTTTGTAAGGAAAAATAGTGCATCCTTAGCATATGTTTGATATTTAGGTGTTCTATACAAACATAATAATAACAAATTAATACTTTGGATTTCGGTAATGCAGTAATCCAATGTATATGGTAGAGGTTCCGGTGAGGGTATGTGTATGTGCTTACATTTCACATCATTTTTAACTAAGAGGCAGATGCCGCCTCTTCTTTGGTGTGGACGGGAAAAGTAGGAGGATAACTGGAATCCTTTCAATTTCAAATTTGGCTCTGAGTCACTTGTAAGGAATGTTTCACAAAGACAAATTATATCTATCTGAGGTACCATAGCGTGCAGAGTGATTTCAATTTTGGCAAGTTTACTCGACACTCCCTGTATACTCTAGTGGATTAACGTAAATTTAAAATTTTATTTAGTCTCGAAAAAAATAATTTGTTTTTACATCATGCTTTATCTTTGTTACTTGCACTATGTAAATTTTATTAAAATAGCACGGAATAATTTCTTTTTTTATAACGCATTCTAGTTTCGTTCCGTAGAGACTTTTGAATTATTTAATTGTTGTTGGAAAAAATATGGGATAGTTCCTTTTTTTAATTGAATTTTCGAATAAATAATATTGCTTAGTGCACTGGATTTCAATTAATTTATGATAGTTAATAATTACATTAACTATGTATTTCGATATTTAATTTAAATATTATGTTAGAAATGTATTTAGCTGTAGTGTAAGTGTTGTCACTATATTGATATTTTATAAATTTACAGTTATCATAATTTTTTGTCAGTAATTCAATATCCCTATTCAGCAATCCTACATTGAGGTATGGGTTGTGATGAATATTTCTAACGATGTTTATTCTTTAGTATTGATAAGGCATAACACATATTTGAAAACAATAAGTACGGGTTTTAAATCATGACCACCCATACACAAAATAACAATGTCATTTTCCTGTATGCAATTTAAATATGTCTCGAAACTTGATAATATCTTTGAGCTATAAGCAGAGGGTTCGACCAGTCCGAAAGTATTGTAGACGTCGTTCCATTTATATTTTGTGCTTGTCTGTAAGTCTGCTGACAGCCTTAATGGGCTGGTCATCTCCAAAAATATATATTTTTGATTTTCGTTGGCTACAAATATGTTTTTATTTATTTAATCTTTCTTTTACATACTGAAGCTTATCAGATTATAGTGTAGATGACTCACATAACTTTGTAGAACGTTGTATATTGGAAACATAATGTATTTTCGTAGAGTTATTTGTGGCCGCTTTCATATGATCAATGTTTTCTGATGATAATAATGACAGTATGTACCAGGAGTGTCGTGCATAGAGGGTATGTTCGTCCAGCTAGATGGCGTTCTCTTAAGTGTTAGTTGATCCTTAACAATTCTTGAAACTTCTTGGCCTTACCTTATAGGTGTTGGTGTGGCTATGAATGGTTAATTATTAACCTTTTTAAGCATTTTTTATTATTTTATCTTTGTCACGTAGTTGTAGCTCAAGTGACCTTTTTTGTGTGTGTCAAGTGACCTTTTTGGTGTGTGTGTCAAGTGACAGTTTAGATTAGTAATTTCTTCATTAGCTATATACAACTCAGTTTGAAGATCATAAATCTGTTTCTTTAGTTCAATAACAAGTGATGCCTCCGTATCCGCGTCAGTGAAATACGGTAAACTTTTTATAGATGTGTCAATATCGGTAGATGACAGGTTGGAAGAATCTTAGAATGTTGCATTCATGAGTTCTTGGGTAGATTTAATTTTACGAAGTGGTCGTCTTGTTATATTTTCCATTTTTATATTTAATTGATAGTATATCGAATCAACTTAAATTATTTCTTGTTTTTTTTTTTTTTTTTTCAGAGGAACCTATTACTGATGGCGGCGCTGTTGCCCTAGCCCCTACAGTTCGTCGGGTCTACGGAACATTTTTTTGTCTTCAGGCATATTTCGTGTTTTTGTCCAATTAACTTATATATTGATTTAAAAGCGCCACCTAGTTTCTCTGGTATAAACTATTACTAATAACACCATCCTCAGGTTCTTTAACGAGTTATATTAGTTCATTTATTAAATCGGAAGTGGGCGACACTTTGTATGTGTAAATAAATTGTAACGTCAGGTATTTTTAGTTTTTTATTGAATTTTTAATTAGCATTTTATAGTAATAAATGAATTGTCAGTTTGCTAACAGGTGTAACGCACAGAGTTGTTAATCTTCTCTTCTTATTGATTCAACTGTTTTTTATTTCCATTTTCCTATATATTTTCGATATTATTTCCCAGATATCAGAATGATGGATGAAAGATGAATAGAATCGTTGTATCTGTACTTTACAAAGACCTGGGAGTCCGGGCCGCCGGAAACTTATGGAGGCGCCTTAAAACATACACTTAACAACGAAACGATTTCATGGGATTTCTACGTGACCGGAATGTGGCCACCTCGTCGATCGTGGCGGACCAACGTAGCTCCATCGATATTGACAACAATGTCACTACCTCTGACAACCGACGTCAC
>JAFELO010000559.1:64143-102519 GCA_017140195.1 Eumaeus atala | reverse complement strand
CTAATATATATCTACAGTTGCGAGGTTTGTATGTATGTTTGTTAAGCTTTCACGCAAATAGGATTTAGTAGCCTACGATTTAATAGCTTGGGCTAGATATAATCTAAATATCTATCCCGCATAATATCTATCCAAGGTTACCTCTCGTTCTTATATAATACTATCGACGCGAACTGACTGTCGAGCAAATAGAAATAGGAGCGGAAGTTCTGTCTAGTGTCCTTTATACAACATTGAGTACGAGATGCACCTGGACGGCACTATAACTCTTACCGATAATAATTTTACACTCCGACAAATACGGTCACAGAATGTGAATATATATTTAAACGGTGACAACCCTGATTAACATTCGATAGTAGGTTCGGTTTAGGTTAGTATATAAGATATTAGCCCAAATAGGGATATAGAGGATACATGGAGCATAGAGGCTACACTCTATCTGTCGTATCGCGCGCTCTGGTGTTACATTGTGACATCAAATATTGAAACAATGCCCACGATAGAGAATAACTAGTCACCAGCTAGTTGTAAGCTTACCAGGATACATAATAGCGTCCGATGTAAATTTCAGTCACACGCAGTCCACACCCATGGTCTTCGTACAGGCCGGAGTAATTATATTTTAAAAAGAGCTGTCAAGAATAGTTGCTCTTTGCAGACGATGTTGCGGTGCGCGATTTCACTCTGATGTACGAACATTCTCCCACCTGAGGGGGGTAAATATTGTCGCGGATGATGATGATCAAGATTGTTTGACGATACGAAGATCTTGCGTCGCAGCCTTTGTGGTCGCACTTTTGGAGATGGAATGATAACTATATGTGTGTAGATGCATGATCGGACGGATGAGAAACTGGGCTCGACTCACGCACACACTGTAATGTCGCTACTGTGCGTGACAGGTCGAGCACGACGCCACCGCCTCCACTGCCGAGGCTCAGAGCGACGAGGGCGGCGGCACGGTACGCGACAGTTGAAAGGGATGGACAGGGGAAGGCAACATATTATATGTACATCATCAGGTTTTCTGGATTGGAATCAGTCAGTCACTCACTCACTCCTCACGAAATCTCGGAAACTATAATTGCTTAGGAGTTCCGAATTTTGCATCGGGATTATTTTATGGACGTTGGTGCGCACCGGTACCGGATGTTGCTCAGATCGCTCTCCGAGCTACAATAGGTATGTGTTTGCTTCTAAGTATAGGCGACGTGATAATGCGACGAAGCTTCTGGAATGCTGTCCAAAGCATTAGTGAACAGTTTCGGGGAAATAACATCCCCTTGTCGCACTCCTCGATGCAATTGTATTGGCCTTGTTTGACCTCCCGGAAACAGAATGGATATAAAAACGTTATACAATACTCACAGTACTGCGACGTATCGCCAATCGACATGAGATCGCTGTAAAGATTCGAGAACACCCCAGGTTTCGACAGAGCCAATAGCTTTATCATAGTCCACAAAGGCAAGGCGCGCAACTTTCTTTATGGTGAAAATGTGGTCCATGGTGCTAGGTCTTCTGCGAAAGCCAGCCTGCTCCGGATGCTGGAATTCGTCAAGCTATGTGGTGAAACGATTCGTCAAGACTCTTGAGAACAACTTGTGAATATGGCCGAGAAGTGAAATTGGTCGGTAATTTTGAAGAAGTGATTTCTCACCCTTTTTAAAAGACAAAGCAACGCCACCTCCAAGCCATGCCTTGAGAGGTACGCCCTGATGAAGGATGTGCGATGTATACAACTTGCTATAGGAAGGCTCGATCCCAGATAAGAACCCAGTCTTAGATGGAACGGTAACCCCAGAATCAGTCCTAGCCTTTGTCAGATGTCCTCTTCCAAGCTTTTCTACAAAGACCCTTGATCCTTTATTCTGCTCAATCGCTTCGTTGCGTATTACAGCTGCGAAAGTCTTGGCGTATAAGTTTGCATATTCGCTTTGAAAGAAGCTTGACATCATCAGACTTAACGTCTTCGTGTGCTCTGCATTCCCTCATAAGGCCAAGCGTCTCATATGAGAGTTTAGCTTTTCTGCTCGATAACTTACTCCTACGATGTCCTTCACCCACGTCCCGCATGCAATCAATTACGCCACTTATTGTGTTATCAATTTCCATTGTAGTTTCAGACATATCTAGGGCACCAAACTAGTTTTTTTAATTCCAGTTAGAATTTTTCGGAACCTATCATAGTTAGTCGGAAGTTAGGTCGGAGTGTTGATGGTACTAATCGGACATGCTCGCATCGAAAGCTTTTATTTCATAGAACCTCTAACCAATCAGTGATCACTTCCAGTTTTAAACCTGTTGACCACGGATACATCCCTAAATATATGCTTTCGAACCATCATATGATAAAGTCAATCTCATTCCTTGTCACAGTATCGGCTCTGCCATGTCCATTTCCAATGGGGTTTCATCTTAAATAGGAATTCATTAAATAGAGGCCCTCCTTCTCGATGAAATTTACTAGCATTTTCCCCCTTCCATTTCCACTTCCGACTCCATGTAGTCCCAGACTCCATTCGATACTATTTCGTACTCCCATCTTATTATTAAAGACTCCCATAACAACATTGAAGTGGCCTTTATAGGTGTAATGTAAGACCTTTGAGACATCCTCATCAGTTGCCTCCACGTCGTCATCAGAATGTGTCGAGGTTGGTGCGTATACTTTACATTACTTCCTCTCCTCCATCCACACAAGCAATGGTTGTGCTTATAGCCAGAGGGAAGCTCATGAAGATTCGACTTCCAGTACACCAAATGAAATCCTGTGTCTGTGATTATTTTTATAATTTATAAATTTTTTAACCAAAGTCTGTGATTATTTTTATAATTTATAAATTTTGCGATTTCTTTCCCCCAGAAACTCTCTCCATGCTAGAGTCTCTAATTCTTTTTATTGGTCAGCACATTCCAGTTCCTTCAATGGAACAGTAAGAGTGTCCGCCACAAAAAAGTGAAGTCATCTTTCTCAAAAATAAATATCAGCCAGACGTCTTTGCAATTGTGGAAACATGGTTGCGCCCTGGTTCTACTTTTCAGATACTTGGATATGCATGACTCCGTGATGACAGAGATGACGGTCGAGTTGCAACAACTCTTTTTATTAAACATTGCCTTCCTTTCTACCAGATTTCTATTCCTCAGCACAGTAGTCATATTCAGATAGTTGCCGCTAAAGTCTCTAATCTTTCCTGTCTATCTATATATATCCCACATCCCTCTATAAGTACAATTTCAGAGTTAAAATCTCTCACTTTGTCTCTTTCTTTAGGAGAAGTTGTTGTCTCTGGAGACTTCAACTGTCATAACCCTCTTTGGGGCTCGATGCGAAGCTGTAGCAACTCTTCATATTTTATTGAATTCTTCGATGATCTAAGCATCTGCTTTATCAATGGCGGGTTTGCTATTGGCAGGTCATCTCCTCCCAAGGCTGAAGCTATGTAGACCTAACTCTAGCCTCTCCAAGGAAATCATCTTCCCTGTCATGGAAAGTTCTTCCCTTCTCCTACGGCAGACTGGCTGGCGTACGTACTGCGAATCTATATCCCCAGCTTCTCCCCTATCAGTAATTTGGGAAAATGACAATAGTTTTAGGCGTTACTGTGTTCCAAACACCATTACCAGTAACATAATTGATTCTTGGCTTCCTGGATTTTTAGATAACCTTGTTCCTCCCTTTGTCCCAATCGCAGATTCATTTCTCTCTCCCTCTGTTCCTCCTTCTTGTAATTCAATGGATTATCCATTTTCCTTCTTCGAACTTATGAGTGTACTTGATGGTTTAAAAGATTCTGCTCCAGGGATTGATGGAGTCCTTTATTCCTTTATTGTCAAATCCTTTATTGTCAAATCAAAAAAAAAAAAGGAAAACATGGGCTGACATTGTCTCCGAGTAAATCCATTGCCGTTGTATTTACATGTAAGAATACAATCCCAGATATATCAATATCGGTCTACGACAACTTTATTCCCTTTTCAAATGTAAATTTTAGGCGTGTCTTTGGATTCATAATTAAATGGAGTACATCACCTGAACTACATATGTAATAAGGCTGAGAAAGGTGTAAATATATTGCGTTCTCTTTCTGTTGTTCGATGGGGTGCTCACCAACTTAATCAAAAGACATTTTACAATTCCATTATTCGGAGCCATTTTGACTATGCCACTTCTGTATTAGACCCATGTTAAATGAAAAACCTTCGTATAACTATAGGAGCAATGAAATCGTCTCCGATTAATGCCCTTCAGATTGAGTGTCTAGATCCTCCGCTTCATCTTCGACGATAATTTCTATGTGACAGGTTTTCTACTAATACAAGTCAATATTCTAATCATTCACTACATAATAAACTTCAGGACCTTGCTCGACTAACTACCATTTCGTCAAAGTGATTCCATAAAAACCTCCCTTTAGGTTTCAACTTTTAACAAAATTCAGGATCTCCCCTTCCCTGTTCAGAAATCTCTTCTTTATGTAATGCTATTTCAATCTCTGATGTTTTGACCCCAAGTTATCCTAGATTCAGGCATTCAAAAAAATTGTCCTAATGCTAACAGTTCACTTCAGAAAATTTTAAATAAAGACTGGCAAAACTGAATCACAATATATATAGATGCATCTAAAACTGATGAAAATAGTTATGTTGGATCAACTGTTTGGATCCCCAGTTACCAAATTATTTTTAATTTTAGATCGCCCCCTATTTATACTGTAAATTATGATTGCTACCTATTAAATATTAAGATTGCTTTGGCCTGGATGCCGATGCCTGTGCCAAACAGGCCATTGTATTGGGAATAAATTTTTATAACAAAATATATACCAGAGATCTTAAGTGTACAGTCCGTCCAGACATGTTTTAGTCCTGGAACAAACTCTAGCAAAGAACCCAATTAATTTCAGGCAAATGGTACTGTCAGTTGCAGCCATCAATACCAACAAAACCTATATTTTTTAAGTATAAAAACACTCCAAAAACAGCCATCAATACCAACAAAACCTTTATTTTTTAAGTATAAAAAAAAAGTGACCCTGTATGACATAGTGTCGTCAAAAGTTTCTCGTACTGACAACCTCAATTATTTATTGTCTACTGTCCACTCTCCATCTGTATACTCCCTAGATAAATTTATTAAAAGTAATAATATTAACTTATAAATTAGTACTTTGTTCTTTTATTCCAACTTTAAAAGCATCCCCTAAATATATACAATTTTTAACCTTGTCATCCAGATGTATCCCATAAATTCAATTTATATCATCGTTAATAATGTAACCCTCTGATCGTCTATAACTACCTATTAACTAATTGATCGTGTTTATGTGTATTATTAATTTTAATAGTTAATAACTATTAAAATTAATAATAATCTAGCAAATTATATTTGTCTTTTTTCATGAATCACATACCGGCTTATTTAACACGCTTCCTTCCAACTCTGACAATGGCAGAATCAACGCGAACTGTAGTGATGGAGCTACACTTTTTTAAGACGAAGAAGAAAAGGTTGTGGATGGTTATATTTGGGATGGCTGATAGTATCTGCCATTCCCAAATCATAATTAAATAATTTTTATTTTCCGCCGGGAACCTACATATTCGTGTCACCATGCACGAATTATTATTTTATACAAAAGGATGAGTTCATGATTTCTTGCCGACGCCATATTTCATATCTTATTAATTTTTTTTAATGTTAAAATGTTTTAATTATCTTATGTGTGCATTGTATTAGCAGTCATAACGTGATCTGTATGTCTATTAATTTGATAGGCCATCAATAATGTATTAGTTCGCATAGCATATAGCACATGTGAAAATTGGTTGTTTAATTCTATTTAATTGTAACAGTGTTTATATCTTGCCTGATTTTAGTTGGATCATGAAGCCAAGAGAATGGAATGGAGATGGACAATCTTATTGGTTGTGTGTTCCCCTTTCAGAGCTCTACTCCTTTTCTTTTTCTTTTTGTTTACTAAACACTATATTCTTCAAATATATTGCATATAAGGAATGAAGGACTATCCGTGAAAAATAGTCGTTTTGGAACAATAATTATATATATAAAGGACAATCCAAATTGCAGCCGAGAGTCTTAAACCAATATCAAAAACTGTATTAATTCCATTGTTGTTATTGTACTATTTTGAGACTGTTCCTATAGTGTCTTAAGATTGTTCATGATTGTGAATGTGGAAAAACAACGATTAAATAAACGTATCTAAAAAGTTAAATAAACCTCTAATAGTGTGTTTAACCCCCTGTTGACTCCTCTTATGGAATTTTTAGTATAGAATTATAGAATATATTTTAACACACCTCCAGCTCAAACGAGTGGTTATCTAGTCTGAGCGTTCGTCCGTTATACGTAGCCAGGTGAAGTCGGTGGTAGCGATTCGTAGCCCGGAGATTCTTAGCACCCCTTGTTCATTCATTCAAGCATATTTTGGATGGAAAAATAGCAAACTTCACTCAATTAGTACTATTCTTACAAGGCTTTAACTTTCCTTTGAGGTTCCCGAATCCGTTTCTGGTCCTAAAACCGAGCACGAGCGGCGGAGCTGCGATGTAGTGTCATTGGTTAAATCATTCTCGAGAATACGCTGCTATAGACAAAGTTAAAACTTCGAGTTGTACTATTTTTAGTCAAGCAAAGAAAACCAAACGGATTTAGGCAGATGGAGTGCCAAGCTGCATGCTCCTAGTCAACGGAATGGGGCCGACACGACTGGAGAAGTACCTCTCGCTCACATAATACCGCCGTAAAGTGACATCTTCAGTGTCGCGTTTCGTGCGGTTTGTGGGTAGCCGGTGGGCCACTGAGGAGGCGGGTGAAGATGCGCAACGCATCTACGTATGTTTACGTAAAACGTAATGTTATAAATCAATTTCACGTACTTTGGCTTTAATCCACATATTTAAAAAATGAACACCTTGTAACGCCCTCTGAGATTTTATTTTTTTCTGTTATTATAAACCAACGTGACAACATATAAAAGTAAACATAATTTCGATTACACACACAAATCGAGCTGAACGAATTTGAAAATAACTTTTTGTATTGTAGAATTTTCCACTCTTAATGAAATTGGCCAATTTTGAAGGACCTTAGACCAAATGTAATCTATTTACTCCACTTGATTGGCGGATTTAAACTCAGTTTTTTTATAAGATAAGGGGAAAACGAGCAGGTAGATAACTACCGCCGTCCAGAGGTTATGCAGGCTCGTTGCGGTTCTTTAAGATGGGAATAAGCTCTTTTCTTCAAGAACACCATATCGTATCAGTTCGGAAATATTGATGGTGGCAGATGGTCCCATATCGAAGTTGTGCGCGGTAAATTGCGATTGAAACGCATAGTTGTAGACTTTGGGACATCAAGATAGTGGCGGTAGAACTTAAAGTTCTGGCGTGATGACCGAGAGTGGAATTCCGCTGTTGGTATTAATCTGAACAACTCCTCGAAACACGCCCCGATATAGATGCGGTAGAAGATGTAGAGAGAGCCAACATCTCTTCATGATGCCAAAGGATCGAGCTGCACGGCAACAACCTGGTCGTCAACGATTCGAGTCGCTCTACGTTGAATCAAAAAATGTCGGTCTACTACGGTCAAATGAGGCGAGTTGATAGTTGGGGCCCCAGCTCAAGGTCATATGCGGTCGGACCTGCGCCTTGTACAATTGCAGCCGACGGTGCCGCGTGAGGTACAGCTTCACCCAACTGTGAGTACAGCACACCCAGCTTCTTGGAGGTTAATTTAGCCTTATATGTATACTATGGTATACAATTTTGTTTTCATATCATGTGTTTAGCAAAACATTTGTGGGTACAGGAAATAATTGAAAGGATTGTATAGACATAAATTCAAATGCTTTCCGAAATATTTGTTTTCTAATATACGACGTGTAGGTATAATAATATAAGAAATAAAATCGGTACGCCTATTCGGTATCTGTAGACAACGGATACCGCATACGTCTCCAATGAAACAATCCCCGGGTTCGTTAGATACAAAGACGACGGTTACTTCATGTCAGTCACGAAGGGTCAGAATTAATAGTAGTTTTATTTTTATTAGTGACCTGCGTGAAAATATATGCACTGTTTGTAATTCATTTATTTCAGTGTATTATATAGTCATTGAATTCAATAAAATGAAACAGTATTGTCAAATAAGTTGGTTCACAACGGCACGGCCATATTTTTTCTTTAGCCTTTAAACGCGTTTCGACGGCAGCAGCGATTACTTTTGACCTCGTTTTATTGCGCCTCGTAAAATTTGGTACTTAAAGTTGCCAGAGTCGTCTGTCGGCTGCCAGCCGTCGACTGGCATCTGACGGGAAATAAAAAAGAATATAAATGATAATGCACAAGGTGTAACGGAGCCCGGAAATTTGATCGGCATCGGCGTGCTGCGAGGCTTATATAATATGCTCACCAAATAATACTGCCAGCGAGATCTAGTATGTCCACCAAACAATATAAGCAATCACGTGGATACACCATCATTAGAACACTCACATTATGACGGCGTGAATATTGATTCGCAATACCATTACATACATACTATGGCCCTACCATTGCTTTATGTCACTGGCCTGCTCTTTTCTACCCACTTCATATAGGAAGGTGCAAAGAGCAGCCCCCTTGGTTCAATTGGCTTCGTAGAAGGTGTCTGGGGCTCTCCCCGCCATGGTTCAAGCCATGTCGTGGCTGTGGGGCTCAGGGGCCTGGGGTAAACCGAAACACCTTGGGCGAAGCCAATTGATCCGACCTCACCCCAACCCTTAAGGGGCTGTCTAGCCGTCGAGGTGCCCAGATGATTTGTTGTTCCGGGGCACCTCACCAAAGGCGGCACTGGTGACACTCACGGTAGTTTTTGTGAATATTCGGCAGTATAATGTGCTGCGAGCCCACTGGACCCCACCCGGAACCTGTAAAGGCGCGTAAATGCATTTCCCCGCGTCAAGCAATAAATAAATGCGTCTGAGGACCCAGCTTGTATTAGCCGCGTCCACAAAACAAGTACTCAGAGAACAACAGCAAAAGACCAATATTTAAAAGAAATCAACATTTTAATCGACAAATTGAATCTCATTATGCGAGTACATAGCGCACTACAAGGGCTGATGTCAACTTCAGCTAATCGCTTGTTTAATGTACCCACAGCAATTGTGTTCCAATGACAATTTACAAACATCTGCAATGCTATTTGATCTGTAACAAAGACATATGTTGTATTAAACTACAAAACTCATTTTATGTTGCTCGCTTGTAAATAATTTGAATAACAAGATTGCTGGCTCTGTGTACCCCGCGGCCATATTGAATTTCAATTTTGTTTGATTTTAACGCAATTATCCGAGACCAAAAAGGATATTAAAATTATGCAGATGCACTTCACGGGCACTCTTGTTGGCTTAACATAATATAATAGATATTTTATTTAACATCTATCGATTTACAAAACTGAAGCGTGATTTGTGAGCGTTTAATTGCAATTTGATTATTTTTATAAACTTATCGTATGACTAGGACTTATCATTTTTAGGTTTCCAAAGCAAGGAAAACGGAACCCCTCTAATTTCGTTATGTCCTTTTGTCCGTTCTTGTGTCTCAGGCGTTTTGTTGGAGGGAATGTGTATCCTAAGAACCGCTATAAAATGATAGGTAGCTCTCCATAAATGTAACTGAGTAATGAAAAGTAAGCAAGGCATACGTATTTCCAAATGTTTTGTGAGAGATTCGCGCCTTTAGTGGTAATGCGAGCGTGTGTCACCCATCTTGCTACCAACATTTTCAATGAGGTTACATTATATCTAAAATTCGAATGAAAATTGGTTTGAACAATCGTAAGTATTGTAAGAAATTTGGGTTTCTTTTTTATTTGCTGCAACGGAAAATTCTTGAAGGCAAGACAAGCCTGCCTCGTTTTTTTTAATACAATAGGGGGGCAAACGAGTAATAGGAGCCTTTTTGCGACTACTGAAGTCCATGAACATCCATATAACTACTTTGCCGCCGTTCCTCCCCCCCCCTGGCTACAAACACGGCACTGTACGAAACGCGACACTGAATATGTCACTTTACGTCGGTATTACGCGAGCAAGAGGTAACTCCCCGGACGCGCCGGCCCAATTCCATTGCATAGGAGGATTTAGTGTCATGCACCATGCACGGCACTACCTCTTCCTATGCATCATGGCACTACCTCTTCCTCAACAAGGACCTCCTCGTTCTTGGCCGCTTCTTATTATACCGTTTTCACCGAATTATATTCATATTATTCTATAAATGTAAGTAACGTTTAAGTAAAGTACTATTTTAAAAGTTTTATATGAAAACAAAATAAAAATAAAAATGATAATGTATATATGATATTATTGGAACTAAAAATAAACATAGAACTAAAACAACTACACTCCGTAACAGCTGCATTTGATTTGAAAGCCACCGTCGAGAGCTTAAGTAAGGCCAGCACCAAGTGCCTACGGAACCAGTGACGACTACATACAGAGACAATAACGTTGTCGTCCTCAGGGAACTCAAACAAAAGCTCTCGTGGACAGAGTTATTTACAATTTAATTAGCCTGAACCTGCGACTTTTTACAGGTTTTTTACCGTTCATAGAGCAGACGAGTAGCTAGTGATTTACTAAGGACGTCCTTATGCCACGCATAACAAAAAAATAATGTATTGTTTTCACTTTATCATCTCCAATGGACCATGCGCTCTCCTGCTGTTACGATCCGTACGAAACATGTCTTTTATCATTTGAAAATTGTATCCTCCCTGTGTTGAGTGAGCCAGAGGTGTACCTCTCGTCGAAATGGCGTTAACAAACAATTTAATTTTATTAATTGTATTCTAGGCTGTTAAGAAGTTTTATAATTCAGGGAAAATCCTCTCTAAAAATATTCATGATGTTTTTAACTTTCACAAACCACTGAAAGGACCAATCGCTCTGATAATGTGCTACAAATATCCGTGACAAAACGATCAACCACCTGCCTCTCGTGTCGAACCTGCCGCTGCAGGTATATCTGGGGCAAGCGGAGATTCGGTATCAAGGGCAAAAAGTACGAAAGTTACATCCTTTTCTCAGTTTGGTGGTGATTTCGAACGTCCAGCTGGGCCAGATGAAGTGAACCACGCCTTATATTCTTTAGGTATCAATATGTCAAGACAGTCATCTAGCGTTGGGCGATTCGCATACGAAGAGTGCGAAGCTGGTGTTACTACACGATTTCCAGTCTTACAATTTAAAAACCGCCTCTCCTATATAGCACCGTGGTTCTCCGGGATTGCCGCCAGTAAAAATACCCAACGCGGCTAAAACAGTTTTCACTTAAAAAATCTAAATCATCAGACATTTCATTCCACCTTTAATGGTGTTAAGGTATTTTGGGTAAGCTGTGAATATGTTTCGGAAACCGGGATCTGTCCAGATGCTTATGATGCCGACTGCACATTCATCATACATAATTTCCAATTTAAAGGAGTAGCATTTTTCATGTTGGAAACCGAGGCAAAAGTGCCAGAATGAAAATTCGGTTCGATACTTTCAACGAGTGGCGGTATTTAATACAAATAACTGGATTTTAAGAGATTAAGCTTCGACTTGTTTACAGAAACGCATCACATAACCGCTAACCGAGCGGCGTTGTTGAGCGTTGGCGTCGGATCGAACTATCACTTGACCACCGAGTCATCTCATGGTTCCGATTGCTTGTGTGTGTGTGTGTTATGCGTATGCTGTTCTTTTCATTTTTATAGTATAGGGGTTGCAAACGAGCAATCTTAGCCCTTCTATGACTACCAGCGCCTATGGACACCAGCATAATTACCATGCCTAAATGTTAAGGCATTACATTAGAATAATCAGACCTGTGAAACAAAGTCTAAAACACTTTCACTCGATACATTTCCCTCGTTAGCCCACTCTCGCTAATTAGAGCTTATATCAACATATAATTGTGATGTTTATATTCAGTTAAGCGTGTTGACTGACGCTCATTAGGGTGGGTTTGTTTGAACTGCCGAGGAGCATACAGCCTTCATAGGAACATTACTAGACACGCCTCTACAAACAGGACGATTTTAAGCAAATCAGAAATGATAGTGAAAGTTTGGCACGCACAACATACTGACAGGGTATCCCAGGAGGTGTGAACAAACCGGACCCTGGGTCTACCCCAGGGTCCGGTTTGTTCACACCTCCTGGGCTTGTAGTCTGGCTTAGTAGACTTGAAGTTATGTCTGTAAAGAGCTTCGGTGAAATTGTCGGCCTATATAAAATATATACTTTTTCAAAATCCATTAATCTTTAATTTATTGTTTTCAAAGTAATGGATCATACATTTATCGGTCTAATTACTATCACATGCAAGTGTAAAACATATATGTACCATTTTAACATTGTAAAACTCTATAAGCGGTGTTATAATTAATTACAGAAAAATATATGACACGATATTTTAAAATAAGTAATTATTTTAGTTTTAGATCAATATTAGTATGAATGAACATAGTCCTAAGACAAAAAGGTATATGTTATGAAAAATCAATAACAATATGCAGTCAAACTACCCTCCTGTAGCTTTTATGTAATTTTCAGTATTCAATCATTGCCCGTTCTGCGAGGCCGTAGCAAGCTGGTGGCGAAAAACGACCCGCAGTGACATCAGCACAGAGGTTAGGTTTGCAGATGCGTTGTTTTCCTTCATGTTCCGACTCTCGCAGATCGTAAGAAACGCGGCAATATAGCCGCCACTACAACCTGTCTACCATTGTATACAGAACAAAATTATAAATATAACTCCGTCTTGAAAATAATTATGTGAGTATTAGTGATACAACAATGATTATTTTCATTCTCTGCGATGGTCTTGCACTATGGATGCGCTTAATACGTACCGCGTCACACGCGACACACGGGCACGCTGTGCGTACTGTCTCTGTAGACACTACGACCCTCAAATGAAAGTTTCAGTTGCAACTTTATTTTTACAGTCAGACCTACGCGAGCATCATCCCACCTGCGCCTTATGGTCCCCTATCGTACAAGGTGTGTGTTTTTTAAGCGAACATTACAACATTATGGCATGTAGTTATGCTTATTATGTTCAAATAGAAAGGAGCAAGAACGAGGTGCGTAGTTATGTATAACAACAACTCATATTCGTGCCAGTTCCCTAACAGGACAGCAAGGATGGGGCACCATATATCATGATTCTCACATATCCGTATTGTCCCCACCACATTCAATACTGTTTTCACACAAGCACGCCGGTGGCGAAGACTTTTGGCCCTTTCGGCCAGTAACCGATCTGCCCGATCATAGTGCGTCAGTCTTGGTATCCCGCGGTATTTGTCGTACCGCGTTCGCATGCCTCATTTATATTGTCATCCTGGGCGTACTATAGTTACTAGATGACGATAATTTCAGCGTTCCAAACTTATTCAGAGGTCCCTAAATAGAAACGTGAAAATACACAAAAATAGTTGTACAAAGAGGTATGTTGTACAGTCATCGCGCTCGACTTGGCAGGCAGATGACAATAACAGTCTGTGGACTCACGACAGGCCGTACGCCTAGGCCTGTACTGTAAGGACTCATGGTATAGGTTCACACAACAGAAATGAATTAACATATTTAAGGTTAGACAGGAATATAAATTCATAGAGCGACGCTTTATACTTTAATTGTTGGTGGAGATGACATATTGTCTTATTATATTTTGGAATTTTCCTGCAGATGCCATGAAAAAAAATTTGCGCATGCACTGCGCTTTTCTTTTTTTTGCGCTGCGTAACAACTGGCTTTTTATAGTACAGGGGGTGAACGAGTAATCGGTGCCTTTTGCCAACTCCCGCCGCCCACATACATCATAATTTTAATCACATGCGCACGTGCGTTACTCTCTTTTCTTCCTCCCCGCCAAAGGACGCCATTTCACATGGTATCTGTAGGAAAATTCCAAAATATATTAAGACAATATGTCATCTCCACCAACAATTAAAGTATAACAATAAAAAAAAAAAAGCGCAGTGCATGCGCCCCGCCCCCGCCCGTCCCCGGCGGTGTAAGGCTACGCTGAGATCAGTGCCGCGCGCCGCTGACGCTAAAGCCTCTTACTGAACATGATTCACTGATTTTCATAACGGAATAACGTTAACGTTATCAGCCAGGGACGTTGATGTACCACTTACTAAGCCTTCTCCTAACATGTCCTCAGCTGCGTTACAGTCGAACTGGCCCTGCACAGCCCAGGGACGAACCTCACGCTCATCTCTGTTTAATCTCAGTCGCGTAAAATCGGCATCAAATGATGGCTATACTGTCGCGTATGGAGCGGCTAGAGAAAGTCCGGTCTGCATTTGGTTATGGTTTGGTTGTTCAAATGTTCACGGCTTTGCACTTGCGGTGTTACGACGTGAGCGAATATTCCCCCGACTTCACTTGTTACGACTGTAGTACAACAACAACACATCTGCACCGCAGTTCGGTCTACTTATTTGTTAACTCACGCGTTTGATGGATGTTTGATAGTTATTATTTGACGGGCGTTAGCTCATAAGCAATACTTATTTTTCCCCTCATATATAAAGTTATTTATTTTCTATGCACAAAGGAACGTGTTTTGGTAATTGATAGTTTTATTCCGTGGGCCTCGCCCATGTGCTAAGCAGCTCCGGAACAACGACGTTCAGCAGATTTCAGAGGTAGCTTTCGCTACGCTCCTTTACGAACATTGCTCCGCAGCAATGTTCCGCCGCTGCTAAGCGGCTGCAGAATATGCATTTAATGGTAATTTGTCTGAGCTAGATCCGGGCAGTACGGAGGATCTCCGTACTCGTAGACTTACGCACTCTTAGACTTTCCAAATGAAGCTCTTCTAATTTCATAGCTTATTAGTATAATGTATAGAAATGAAGTAGTTAAAAAATAGCTTAATGTTCTTAACGATCGAGCGAGATGGATATGAGTATGAGAACCGGGAATGTCCCGGTCGTGACGGCCCAAAGCAGTCAAAAATTCGTTAGCAATATGAATTAATCGCGTAAGTGAAAAACTATCGAAGTATATTCCGGTAGTAATGAAGTGAACTGATGGCATGCAAATAACAGGAAATCGTTCGTTTCCACAAAAGGGCGGCGCCGCACGCGATGCGTCGTGCAGTCGCTGCGTGATGCGCCCAGCGCCGACTGCCACGCGATTGTGATTTATTCATCAGGGACACTGGACGCTCGTAAATGCTCCACGTTACCGATTTCCGTTCGGTACTAGAGTATTGAACTGAATACCCTCACATGGGACATGTAGGGTAGAGGCGGATATATTGTACCATTTTTCAGTTATATTTGGTTTTTGTTACTTATAACAAGATCTTTATCATAGGTAGCGGTTTGGAATCCCGTTTCTACATATAGCACGAGTTCAACATCGCATTATTAATTGATTTCACAAAATACGCGTTTTGCTTTACAATAATTTATCCATCGAATGTGTTTAATGAAACCACGGCTACTGAAAGTTGCACCGCCGTACAAACTAGAGGCTCCTTAACATTATTATACAGTAAATAAAGTAGATTCAATAATATGTATACAAAAACTATAGATTATGTCTTCATTATTCACATTTGTATTGCTGTAGTATATTTTACTATAATGATATCCAAAATTTATATATATATATATATATACATATATACATATACGATCTCAGTATAGGACATTGGTTGGACGCCACTATGAAATTATTAAGAAGTAATTAAGCTTTATAGTTTTAACCAGAACTGCCACACAGCACGCGCCCGCCACATTGCAGCATGGAACTACTTCTAGCTGTTACTACCACTATTAATACAACAGATCCTGAATTCAAGAACATATTTTCTTTATTAATTATTTTATTTCAATTTTTTAAGTGTATTTCTGTTAGTGTTGACAGGCTTACGATCACGTGTTGTTTAATACACATCACATAAAATACCTGTTCAGGGAATAACTAATTGCCAGTTCATCGGAGCGAACCCTTGAAATTGGCGTTAATTGTGCGCATTGTATAGGACTCTCCTTAGTCCATACACAGGAGGGACACGCGGTGGAAGTTGTTATGGTTGAGATGGCACCCGTTAACATAGCTCCGTCTCAATTGTCGTTAATGTCAAAGCGTTTTAGATTAACAAATTTCGTATCAAAAAGTCGTAAATACGGTCGGATATCCCTTTGAAGATGTTTTACAAAATTCTGTCACAGGTTCTACGATTTTATAAATATATATTGTGAAAGAAATTCTATAACAATAAAACTATTACGAATTTTATTGTAGTTTATTTGTTTATTTAATGGGCCCGATATTTAGTCATTGAGTCTCAAGTGTTTATAACGTTATTTTTCTAGTATTTTTCTTCGGTAGGCGTCACACAACACATGCGCGTCTTTAATGACTTTGTGTTTTCGGTATTTAATTATTATTTTAAAGTATATAATTAGATATATTTGCATGTATAAAAGATAACCTGTCACTTCCGACTTAGAAAAAACTTTTAAGCAAGTTTGACCACTATAAGTTTACACCTCACTTAACTTTTAAGCAAGTTTGACCACTATAAGTTTACACCTCACTTAACTTTTAAGCAAGTGTGACCAATATAAGTTTACACCTAACTTAACTTTTAAGCAAGTTTGACCACTATAAGTATACACCTCATTTAACTTTTAAGCAAGTTTGACCACTATAAGTTTACACCTCACTTAACTTTTAAGCAAGTTTGACCACTATAAGTTTACACCTCACTTAACCTTAAAAATGAAAGCAATAATTGACGACCTATCAACAGTCTTCTAATAATGCATCAATGAATTCCACTGAGGCTTGCAGAAAGCCACCACAAACCCTGCCAGGGGTCTTGCTGCAAATTCCATTAAACGCATCGCCAGAGAGTTTGAAACCTTCAGATCCTTTACAGTGTCAGCTCTTCAAAACCTCCAATCCCAAGTTCAGCTCTTTGCCAAGTTACACGACCAAGGATAGGTGAGGAGACTCAGTAAATTGCAGCTAGTGCGTGTCGTCTTAGAGAATAACAAAGAGGAGACTGCATCCACTGTAGTTAATATTGTATCGACTCTAATTAATATTTTAACAAACTAACTTAAAATTCATCATTGGCCTTGTCTGTTTAAGACATATATCGGATAGAGTAAGTAAAGTGTGACACTCCTCTAAAGTCTCAAGATATCAGCATTAGATATGGCGTTTGGATTTATGAGAATTCTAAATTTAAAGGTACGGTTATAACAATAACTCAGCCTCTTAATATTTTGTCTGCCTGGAAAATTTTCGGTGTTTCAAATTGATAGACCAGAAGTAGCACTATCGTTAACATTACTCGGTATATTTTATATGTCGGTCTCGCCACAATATTGCTTCATTGGTCTAGCTAAAGTTCAACCCAGTTGCAGCATGTTCAGGCACTCTAACTGATGCAGATAAACCGGCTGGAATGAGTAGTCAGATGGCGCCGAAGGAAGGATAATTTCTATAAATAAATATCAAACTTTAGTAGATTTAAGGATTCTTTTTCTAGCCTTAACTCTTATTTCTTTTATATACTGTTAATAAGCTAAGTGTAAATTTGTCTGTTCTTTAACACGAAGTTTACAACCTCGCAATTTGAAACTTATTACCTTGTTCTATTAATAAAATATTGTTCAAGTTAGTTAACATAAATTTCTTTTTGTAATCTGTCACGTGTCGAGTTGTTATCATATCCTAATGTGCCAGACACTGGCGGCTACCGTAGATACCAGTTTATTGGCTTACCTCATTAATATAACATGTCATAATTGCTGGCCCTGAGTAATGTATATGCTCTGTATGTGCTCTGGTACTGAGTAATGTGTATACTGAGTATCACACTCAGAACAAAATAACGGGCCCTTAAGATTTTTTGATGTATCATGAAAACAATAAAGACATTAACTAATTTAACTTATGTAACTATAAAATAATGTTATTGGCTATAATATAGGCTAACAATTGCTTAAAATAGTGATCATGAATTGTTTTTACACGTTCTGCAGTTACGGTACCCGAATTTAAAATGGTGAGCTCGGTTTTACCGTGTAAACTAATCCCACCCCAAACCATTACGTCGTGACCACCGACACGCGTCGTCTCTACACTCTAATACGCCGGTCATCATTAAGAAATTTTACTTTGAACTCATCTGTAAAAAGCACCTCGCCCCACTGATTAATGCCCCAGTTCAAATACTGACGGGAGAATCTTAATCGGTTTGCAAGTCGAACCCTGCTCATAGGAATTCGAACAACACGTTGTCTTGACGTTTGCTGGTCTTTGTGCAATCGTTTAGTTGAGTATAGTTGGATCACTGACACGGGTACCCGTTGTCAGCCGTAGGTGGTGTTGTAACTTACGGGCCGTCACTGTACGTTCACGACGAGAACTTAGTAGGATGTACCGATTCTGATGAGTTGTTGTTATGCGATCTTTTCGTGAAACAGGTCTCCTGCCAACACTGCCAGTGTCTTGGAAGCGATTCCATACATTTTGGACAGCTCTTCGAGGAAAACCCAACTACAAACCCACGTAACGCTGAGAACGTCCATCTTGAATCATAGTTATGTCTCTGGTTGCTGTAATTGTATCCATGTGCCTTCGTACTGGTGGCACGATTAACGCGAGATGGGCAATGAATTAATTAAAATTGAAAAAGTAATACTTTTTTCCTACAATAACCGAAACAAGTTAAGAAGACAATCAAAGAAAAACATTAGAATAACATCCAATTATTTTTTTCTTAAAATGATGGCCAATACTTTCAAATTAGGAACACGAACACACAAAATAAAAAGGGCATAAAAGAGATCAAACACCAAAGAGATCGTAATATGAACATAATGCTACTTATCAGTTACTTACAGTTTACTAAATTGCACTTAAATGTAAATAAACTAGTGGCCCTTATTGTGTTTTGAGTAGTAGGCTTAAATTCACCTTTATTTATTAATATGTACATAACTTTAAATATTCATTATTATATATAGTATAATATTATTTATTATAAATAAATGACTATTAATTTATTATCGATAAAATGTGCGTCAACGATGACAGCGATGGTGAAAGTTCTAATTCAATATCATCTAGAAGGTCCAGCGAAGGTAGCTTTCAAGGTGTTTCCTCCTTACCTATTCACAGTACTTACGAAATTTTCCCGCATGGAGAAATAATATAATATGGTGCACATAATTGCTCAGAGTACACCTGCACATTACTCAGATCTTGTACATTGTTTCGATCTGCAGTCTTCTGTTCCTTATATGTAAATCCTGGTTTGTCTCCCTTTAACTCATACTCCCTTTATGTATTCAACTAATAAGGAATGAATCAGTAGGGCTGGTGGTTGTATAGCAATTTATCTTAGATCTGCTTTTTCCTTTAAAATTTTAAGCTGCTCACGTCAACCACCCCTACTAACGAAGGGGAGTATCTCTTACTTAAAGCCGAACTAGAATGCTCTAAACTGTTACTCGGCATCTTCCGTAGTACTCATCGTCCTATAAACTATTTTCCTTCTCTTGAGAAAATTTTAGACATCTACTCACCCTCTTATCGGTATGCCTAACTGATGGATTAAAACTGTCCTCTACTATTCAATCTTACAACTTGAATATCTTACCTCTTAACGCTACACATCACTATCCTAACTCATACCCATCTCTCCTAGACCTTATGATTGTTTCTTCCCCAATGCACGTTGCTACCTTCGGACAGTGCGCGGCAGGCGATATTTCCTACCATGGTATGATTTTTCTGTCCTATAAGTTACGTGCACTAAAAACAAGCCAAACTACCTGATGAAACGTAATTGTAGGGAAATGATAATGGACCAGGCTCTGCGAGGTGCGGAAAATATAGACCGGGCAATGATGTCGCCTGCCAACGCTATTGATGATAAGATTTAGATTTTTAACAGGCTTGTTATCCAAATTTGTGATCGACACTTACGATTACGCCCAAAGCTTCTTGACCATCTATTTTTCCAAATTTAGATTTAGATTATTTAAATAGACATTTTTACCACTCCTCTCACAAATTTGAAGCACTCTTGAAATCTCAAACCGGAAACAATATTTCCTTATTACCTGTTCAAAATTTCAGTCCATTTGCTTTCAGTTAACTGTATGTCGGCGGTGTTAACAAAGCTATATTATCCATACCCACGAAAGCTCTCGGGTGTGATTGCATTGTCCGTGAAATTTTTGATCCAATTATCGAGATAGTTTCACCTATTATTACTCATATTCTAAACTTTTCCCTCAATACGTGTGTTTTTCCAAGTTCATGGAAAGATACGTATTTAATTCCATTGCCTAAAAAACTTATACTTTTCCTGATCATCGCTCCATTTCTATCTTACCATTTTTATTAAAAATACTGGAACGTAAAGTTTAAGAGCAATTGTGCTTATTTTTGAACAAAGATCCTCTTCTTAGTATTTTTCAGTGGGGCCTTCGGCAAGGACATGGTACGGCCACTGCTCTGGTAAAAATCACGGATGACATTATTTCGGGAATGGATAATAAAAACTTAACTATTTTAACGCTACTAGATTTTAGCAACGCCTTTAATATTGTAGACGACGAAGTGTTACTGCTTTTACCCAGGTCTATTAATATATCTTCCGGGGCAATTGGCTGGTTCCGGGATTTTCTTCAAGGTCGCCGGTAGCGTGTCAAAGTGGACAGCTTTTCCTAAACTTGAAACAATATTTCTACCGGAGTTCCTAAATATAGCGTGCTGTTACATCTTCTTTTTTCTATCTTTATAAACTCTACCTCTCTTAAAATATCTTCTCGCCACCATATGTATGCAGACAATTTTCAAATTTACGAACACACTCCTTAGCCATCGATCTCCAATGCTGTTTCACAAACGAATGATGATCTTGACGGCGTACTACAGTGAAGTAAGAGCTATGGTCTGCACGTGAATTCTGGGAAGACTCAATGCATAATTATTGGTAGACGACAATTAATTTTCAAAATTTATTTGGAGAAGCTTCCGAAGATTTTCATCATCATCAGATCAGCCCTTATCGGTCCACTGCTCGACATAAGCCTCTTTCAATTAACGCCAAGACGACTGATTTCCTACATCTCGCATCCTAGCATAGCTACCGCACGGAGATCGTCTTCCTACCTGGTGAACGGTCGACCAACATTTTGAATATTACTATCGGGGAATATATAATATTTATAGGCAAATCTGTTCAAAGTTTAAGCATCCATTTAGACATATATCGTCAAGAATTGCGAAAGAGAATGTTTGGTGCTGCATCTTCTGTAAGACTTCTGAGTAAATTTCTCCCCATTCCTGCCGTGAAAATTAGCGCAATCAATGTTACTACCGATTTTGGATAATGCAGATGTGTGTTATAGAGTTCTTAATTAAAGCTATTTGACTATTATATAACGTCTGAAAAAATTTGTATCCGGTTTATTTTTCGGATCCGTAAATACAACCATATTTAGCAACATCGTACACAACTTCAGTGGCTTCCCATCCGACTCCGAGTGAGTTTGTGAAATTTATTCTATAAGAGGAGTCAACTGGGCGTTAAGTTACTATTAAGAGGTTTAGTATGGCTTTTAGACACATTTATTTAATCATGGTCTCTCCACATTTTTTTTTTTGACGCGGGGAAACGCATTTACGCGCCGGCCCTGGGTGGGATCCAGTGGTGTGTGGGACTTGCGGCACATGATAGTGCAGAATACCCACAAAAACCACCGCGAGCGTCATCAGTGACGCCCTTGTTGAGGTGCCTCGGAACAACAAATCATCAGGACACCTCGAGGGCTAATCAACCCCCTAAGGGACCAACTCCACCTCCACAGTTGGGGTTGCCCCAAACTACAGGACAACCCCATCGCTTTAAGACAGTGCAATGGGTGAGGTTCCCGTAATCACCCCTTGCCTCGTGCGCAAAAGCGCCTCCTCCTGTTGCTCTTTGGTCCCATTTTCTTATAAGAGGGATACCGAGAGCGCTTCCTCCTCCTGATATTTAGCCCTCTCTTCTTATAAGAGGGATGCAAAGATCCCCCTGGGTTCAATTGACAGCGCCTGGGTTCACCCCCGGGGCTACTAAGCCCCACCACCACGCCGAGGCTTGAACCATGGTGGGGGGATTGTCAACATTCACAATCAAGAACAAACTTAAAGTAGTTCAAGAAACAAACAGTGGAATCAGTTACAGTTTTTAATAGGTCAATAAAAATTTAAGGAACGAAGTCCTATTTGGGTAACTGTCCGAGAATCCCTGCTGCAGCGTGGAGGACTCCTTTCTATATAAAATTGTTCCAAACCTAATTTCCACGGATTGTCCTTCAATTCCCAAAATTACATAGTTGAAGTGTATAGAAACATCAGATCTTCATATTAAATCTCAATTTAATAAAAAAAATAGCAGTGCTCTGAAAGGGAACACACAACAAATAAGATCCCGTCCCATTCTCTTGGCTTTATGAGCCAACTAAAATCAGGCAATACACATATATACTCAGTTACAATTAAATAGAATTTAACACTTAAATTTCCCACATGGCATATGCTATTCAAACTAACACGTCAATGATACGGTCTATTAAATTAATAGCCACACAGATCATGTAAATACTACTATCAAAATGCACACATAAGAGAATGTTAAAATAACATTAATAAATATTTTTTAAACATAAGATATGAAACATGGCGTCGGCAAGAAATCATGAACTCACCCTTTTATATCAAATAGTTTGACCGTTCGTGCATATTTTCACGAATATTTAGGTTCCCTTCGGAAAATAAAAAATGATTTAATTATCATTTGGTGATAGCAGATAGCGTCTACATTCATTCCGTCCTCAACATCCCGCAAATGAATAGAGTATCATTTCTTCGACACCGAGCACACCTTCAGCCTTATACTCAAAGATGACTAATATACTTTTTTATAAAATGTTTAAGTAGCAACACATGATTGCTACACTACTTACTTTTCCCTTTTTGTACAGCTATCCGTTTACGGAATGCTCTACCCATACAGTGTGTGTATGTGCGTGTGTGCGTGCGTGCGTGCGTGCTTGCGTGTGTGTGTGTGTGTGTGTGTGTGTGTGTGTGTGTGTGTGTGTGTGTGTGTGTGTGTGTGTGTGTGTGTGTGTGTGTGTGTGTGTGTGTGTATTTATACGGGTGTACAACAAAACCGGTCATTTATTCTAATGGGTTGCAGGGTACATTATCAACATTCCAATACAAAAACAATGTCGGTAAAAATCTTAAGCGTATACGAGGTAGGAGGGTTTAAAGTTTTAAAAATAACACTCTATTTTCTCACTTGAATAGGGGAAATAAAAAATGTAAGGTAAAATATTTTATACTAAACGTATTTTTGCTTTTTACGATATATGAACGCATTATTAAAAAAAAAACTAAATTTATACTTACATAACCGTACTGCAATTTTATTACTTCGCTCTAAAAATGTTTACTGTTACGTAATAAATTGAAGAGATCAACGCGTGTCAAGGTGATCACCTCATTACCTATTTCTCTGTCCCTTTCTAAATTACAATGCCGTTGTACAAGTATGTATTCAGACGATACTAGTTAAAAACATTGTCATCATGTCTTATCCGTTCACTCCTGGTAGGTTTACGGCTCCTAGTAGCTGTAAACTGTACAACTGTTAAATAATGTTTATGAAATAAAGACAACAATAATAGGTACATTTAAATCTTTGGTTTTCGTATAACAAATTTCTTAAGGATATAATATCAATATGCCTATGTCCAACACTGGACGTCAATCGACTGGTGATGATGATGAAGATAATATCAATAATGAAATAATAACACCTATGACAAGTAACTATTTTAATAATAAAAGAAATTGATATGATAACACATAAATAAAAAAGTAGCCTTTGTTCTACCTCAATAATACCAAGCACATTTATGAAAGTAATTATATAACACTAGAATCATTATTTAACATTAATCCATTTCAATTATATGATTTATTTCAGAATTATCAATGAATATTTAATTATTTATGAAGTCACTCAAATATTCTACCTATAATTCGATACCTAATAAACTATTGCTATTATTTAATATATATTTATTGACTTGTGGAAGTCGCCTCTGAGGCGTAGCGTTCCCCCATTTCTCCCCACTCTTATCTGTCATTCGCTGTTATCTTCCATAACAGTCTACATCTTTCCTTAAATATATCTTCCTGTCGTCTCCTTGGTCTTCCTTTATTTCTATGTCCATCTCTAGGCACGCAGTCCATAATTTTTCCGGCCCATCTATTATTATGGCATTCTGCATACGTGGCCTGTTCCTTTCCACTTTACACTTCTATTTTTTTTTGCTTATATCATTTACTTTTGTTTCTTTTCTTAAATTGATCTCTTATTTTATCAGATATTTTCATGCCAAGCATGCTTCTTTCCATTTTTCTTTGGTGTATGGATAACTTACTTTATTTTCTTATATTATATTTTCTCCGCCCGCAGTAATGTTTCCATACCTACCATTTGTTATAATTTTTGTATTTGTGGCATTTAATAATTTCCCAACTTTTTTGCTCCCTTTAATCAATTCGTTTACCATTTTTCCTAATTTTAACCCATTTTCAGCAAAAATTGCTATGTCGTCCGCGAATCTTAAATGGCTTAGGTACTCTCTGTTTATTTTTATCCCTTGATTTTCCCAGTTAATGTTTCTAAATACCATTTATAATACCGCGGAGAATATTTTGAGCGATAGTGGATCACCTTGCCTTACGCCTTAAAGGAAATTCTGAGCCATCCCTCTCCATGCGAATTTTAGACGTACAATTTGAGTATATATTATGTATAAGCTCTACCTACTTTCTGACTACGCCTTTTTAAGAATATTGATTGCGAAGTATGTTTCAGATAGTAGCACAGAGGGCGGTATTTCATATATATCTCCTATACCTAAGTATCCTAGATTTGATGTTGTATTCGTGGAATACAGATTACGATATTTTGTAGCTTCCTTTATTATGTCTGGGCGTTTATTACTAAATTATTATTACCTTTCGGCCACCTTTGTCCAATTTTTACGTCCACTTCGATGAGCCTTGCAATTCTTTGTACGCTTTCTTGACGGTGCCAGTCCTAATAATAAAATATTCTAAAACATGTATGTTTTCTTCTAGTTTGGTGTTTTCCATGATTTTTCTGTTTATTTCTTTGCTTATTTGTGATATTTTGTATTTTATTTCTTTAGTTCTTTTGGTTTTGTAAAGTTTTCTTCGATCTTTAAATAATTGTTTTATTTGGGATTCCATTTCCATTTTATAATTCCTCCCACTTTTAGATATTTCTGTCAGAAAATTACTCATTTCAATAAAACTACTGTTAAGGATTTTTTTTATTATTTATGTAGCCCGACGTTTCAGAAGCTTTACAGCAACCGTGGTCACGGGTGGACTGAGATGATAGATGTCCCGCTGTACCAAGTTTATAAAGTACCCGAAGAATTATAATTTTAGTTGTTCTTCTAATGACTAACATTAGCGTAAACTTAAGACGTGAATACTCATTTCCTTTTCGAAGTTGTTGTACTGGGTTTTAATATCACCGGATCAAAATTTTTTTTCTTCTAAATATTCTTTTTTTAGTGTTTCTCTAGATAAAATTGTTAAGTTTTTAGTACAATTTCGGTTAAGTCTGGTGGTTTTCCCTTTCTTTTTCGTCTCTATATAAATTTTGCATCTTATCATTATGTGGTCTGTGTAACAATTGAGATTTTGAGTTATGTAGAAATTATGCACGGAAAGATTATAGCTAGTGAGTATATAATCGATTTCTGTTTGATAGAGGCCATTCGGCAATTTCCATGTCCATTTTCTCCCGTTTCTTATCTTAAACATACTCTTTGTAAATATGAAATTATTTTCGAGGGCGAACTCTACTTATCTCCGACCACGCTTTGATCTTTTGCCGTCTGAATATTTGCCAAAGGCGAGCTCTTCTCTGAGTAGAGTTTTACCCACCTGATCATTGAAATCACCCATAATAATAATATTTCACGTTTGTACTAATTCCAATACTGTTCCTAATATTTCAACTCATCAAGTTTACCTCTCTCTGTAGGTACATATACTTGGATTATGAACAAAGAGTTATTGTTCGGAAGGCTATGATTCGAAGTCGCCACTCTGTCAGAATAGCATTTAAGTTCAATTATGTTCTTTTTAAGATACATTTTCACTAAAAAACCCAAACCATTTAAGCCCTGTGTGTTTTTAGTATGAAATAGTAATTATTCAGGTAATTCACTTATTTCTTCACTTCATTTTCTCGTTTCGCACATACCAATAATATCCCATCTTAACTTTTTTGTCGCGTAATCTAGTTCTGTTCTTCTAGAATCATACATTAATGTTCGTACATTCATATTTGTCACATATAGATAACGAGACTTATCTCTGTTATGTTTTTCAGTATTTGGGAGGTTTTTGTATATGCTTTCCTTTAAACTATCGGTGACAAGCCGGCCTAGAGAACACTGGGGGAGGGCTGCTAATTGTTATTCTGAATCAATGTTTATCTCTGCAGGAGGGTATGATAATACATACCCATTCATAATATGTTTAATGCCAAGTAGTGTGGTTTCAACATCAGAAACTAATACAATATTTTATTAATTTATTATAAAAATCAAATGCTCTAGTCTGTCACTGTTTTTCAAAAGAAGCCGCCGACTTGCTATTCACACAGCCATATTGTTAGGGGAAAATGTAAGGTAGAGTAAACAGTCAATAGGAACCTTGCTTTACATGTTTGAAGCAAGCCGCCTGCGCCGCGTACTATGCCCATAAGTATCTAAAGGTCACATAATAGTTACATATTAAATCGTATTACTTACATACCTAGCGATATTTCAAGACTTTTCTCGATTTTTATTTCGGTTGTGCATTTTGTAGACAGTTCAACAGAGTTCCGTAACAAATATTTTCGACTTGAAGTAACAAACAATAACAATTTTGTAAGAGGTAGTACCATGCTCATTGAAACCGATTTAGGTCATCACAAGCGGTGCAGTACCTCTCGCTCACATGATATCGTCATAAAGGTGCAGCTGTGCTGGTCAAGTTTCGTAATATTTGTATGTAGTCGATGTTCCATTGGAGAGGGGGAGATAATGTTTTTATTTGTCTGAGAAAAATAAAACTGGAGGCACTACTTATAAATTATTACGTTACCTAAAATAAAACTGGAGGCACTACTTATGAATTATTACGTTACCTAAAATAAAACTGGAGGCACTACTTATGAATTATTACGTTACCTAAAATAAGAACGTAGATTTGTAAATATACACCGGCCATGTGCGAGTCCAACTCCTGCGGGAAGGGTTCCATACTATGATGTATAAAAATAGATGGACAGACAGACTGACATCGAAGTTTCACTAATACATAACCATATGAGCTAAAATGGAACCCTTTTACTAAAATTCCAATATCCGTGTCCATCACCAGGCTGTATGTCATGAAACTTGATAGAGAGTTGAAATTTTCATAGATCGATTTCTGTTGCCGTTATGACAGCAAATGCGAAATAATACAACGAGATACCTAATTATTTTGAGGGGACCTCATACAAGAAAGGCTTTTTGCCGTTTTTATTGATCTTGTTCTGAATCCTTCGTGCGCAACCCTAAAAAATGTTATCATGCTTAAGATTGTAGATGTTTGCTATTTGTTCCCGTAATAAGATATGAAATGTAAGTAGGTAGTCAAATGTGAACGAGCCTTAAAAGGACTTCGATATTTTTACTTAAAATGTTATTAGGTATTTTGAAATATTTTTTTTTTATTGCATTCAAATTACGTATTTGTGCGAGCATGTAACTGTGAATTTTAATAAAATGTAGTGTGACTACTGTGTTTTAAGCAACTCATATTGTGTTTATATTTTTATCATGCCATTGTTTCTGCTCAGTAACATACAGTACACTGATATGGTCTGGGCCTATGGCATGGTTCGGGCCAATTGTAGTGAAGCTGCGCTTTCATGAGGAGTATTTTGGTCATCGGAATGATGAACATATTCCTTCCAAAGGCCGAATGTTTCTGCGAGTGGTACAACGCTTACGGGATCACGGCTGTTATACAGATGATGGCGGCAACAATAACTTGGAAGTTCGTGACATAATACTACGACATTTCGACGACAATCCGGAAGACAGTACCAGGCCTATTGGAAAGATATTGCGGGTGCCGCATAGTACTGTGCATGGCGTTCTAAAAGAAGGTACCCGTCATCCTTATAAAATAAGTCAAGTGCAAGTATTGTAACCTATTGTTTACCAATGCCACATCTATGTATGTCAGTGGCTAATACATCAAATCAACACGGATGTCAATTTTATTGAAAAAAATTTGTGGACTGATGAAGGTACTTTTACCAGAAACGCTATGTACAACCGAAGCAACACGCATGTGTGGGCCAGAGTGGCACGAGATTGTTGCGATGAAAAAATGCAATATTATGATGTATAGAATGCAATTGTGGCCGTGTTTTCATACTGTGTACCGTATCGTGTAGAATCCGAATGTGGCTGCCTTTTCATACGAATAACCACCGTGACATTGTGTATCTATCTGCGTTGATGAGTAACCTATTGCGGCATTAAGGTTACTTTATTCATTAAGCTTAAGTTTTGTTTTTAACTTTTTTAGCCAATTTGAGGTCCTTTTTCAGTTTTCTATTGGTCATCGATAAAGAAGCTAAATAACTTTTTCTTTGAATGTTTACGTTACTTTAGTTACCTACTGTGTGAGCGACTCTAAAGTCCAGTAGATCTATGAAACGCATTGTTAAGGGGAAGCGCTGTTACAGCAAATTTTGTTTTTGGGTGTATCTTTGTAAGTAAGAGATCTTATAGCTATCATCTAAGTGAACATACGTTGGTATGGTATACTACACCATACTAAATTAGGTATTCAATCTTCCTGTACATCCTGTATATATATATATGAAAGTCATTTATACTATAGGAATATATGTACATGTATTACGATCACGTACTTAGGTAGTATTAATACATATTGTTTATTTATTGCTTAATTTCACATATTGAATCTGTATAGTCTGATAATATATATCGTGGTGCTGTGGTGCGTCCCATCCCAAAGATAGCTTATCCATTATCGTTTAAGGACCTTCGTCCAATAAGCATATTGCCTTACATGTCGAAAATATTCGAAAAAAATGTATGTAGGCGATTGATCGAATACATTGAGTCTAACAATATACTACCTGTTATGCACTCCGGTTTCAGGAAACACTACAGCACCACTACAGCTTAGTTGATGAGATCGACAATGCTGTCCGGGCACAGGATGTTGGGAGGGATGCCATTAATATTGAGTTACTCCTGGCGAAACAACGGTTTTATGGCGTTGAAGAGGCATCAGTCTTGTAAATTGCAAGCTATCTGCAAAACCGAATTCAAATCATAGAAGTAAAAAAGGGAGAAAGGGAGAGGAAAGTGTGATCTCGTCGCGAAACTATCGGATAAAAAGAGCCGACCCGCGAGGTTCCACGTCTATTTTATTTAACATATATTCAGCTGATGTTATAAAATATATACAAAACTGTAAATTTTACATTTACGCGGACGACATTCAGATATATCTGTCGTTTAAGCCGCGTGACATTGACCAGGAACTGAGTAGGATCAAGGACGACCCTGACCGTATTTACAATTGGTCCAAATCAAATGTGTCGGTCGTAAGTACCTCTAAGACAAAGTATATCGTTCTGGGTTCCCACCTTCAGGCGCATCTTACCAAATCAAAAAACCCAGTTATTACAATTAATGGATGCGAATTGAAGGTACATGTGAGGTTCGTAATCTTGGCCTTGTCCTAGATGAGAATATGAGATTTGAAAAGCAGGTATCGAAAATAGTACGTAGTTACTACTATTGTTTAAAAATTTTATACCGTTTAAGGAATTCGTTGACTGAAGAAACTCGTATATGACTATGCGAAACGCTGGTACTTAGCGTGTTTAATTATGTCCTTTCTGTGATTGGAATTAGGCCGCTGGAGAGACCAAAAAAGTCCATACGACGCATTCAAAACGCCTGTGTACGGTACTGTTTTCAAATACCGCGGCGAGATCACATAAACCTGTATATAAACCTCATAACATCACATCACATAAACCCGTACATAGACTCCAGAGTCTATGCAAAAATGGAAAACCGTACGAAATTGCACCTAGCCACACTGCTCTTCGGCGTAATTAAGCGCGGGGTACCTGTTGACCTCTTTAATAAATTGGACTGGACAAGAGATGTCAACCACCACACACAATACATGACTTAAACAATACACTCTGTACATACACACCAGTACACCATACGTCAGCATTTCGAGGTAGCTTTAAGTATGCTGCCACGAAGTGCTGGAACAATCTTCCACCTCCACTTCGAGAGATTTGCATACAACATAATTTTAAGCGCCAACTAAAAAATATCTACTAGAGGACCAAAAATATTTATAATTATTTAAATATGCAAGAGTGTTAAGTCAGTCAGATAATTATTATTGTGTACCTTGCTCCTGCGATAGATACCTATGTTTAACATATAACGAACGAACGGTATGA
This sequence comes from Eumaeus atala, assembly GCA_017140195.1. NCBI lineage: Eukaryota > Metazoa > Arthropoda > Insecta > Lepidoptera > Lycaenidae > Eumaeus > Eumaeus atala. The sequence goes on along the minus strand of JAFELO010000559.1, from coordinate 71,763 downwards.
ATTCACACGGGCCCCGCAAGGGGTCCGGGTAAGCTAGGTCGGAGCATTGGCTCCCTACTAGCGGGTTCATCCTTATTCCGTTAATACGGAACGGGCCTCGGGTTTGATCAATGTCAGTAAAAGAACCCACTCAGTCGGTGTCCACCACCCTGCTGAGGCCTGGACGGTCTGCCCCTACCGGGTGAGATCACCGGTTGACCCGGTGAGATCACCGGTTGACCCGGTGAAGGCCCAGCAGATGGCGACCTGCGACCTAGGTCGATATCTCCTCACGCACGGGTTAGGTACCCACCTAACCACGGGGAAAGACAGAGAAAAGAGATATGACTGTATGGCGGGGGAGAGTGCGACTAGACGTGTATGAAAAGTCATACACGCCTGTCTGGGAAGTGAAAGAACGGCAAGATCGCCGGTATTCACGAACATTACTATTATAGTACTGCAGTGATACCGGCGATATCTGTTCGCATTGGCGCTAGTAGGGAGATCATCATATAGATACACCGAACAGGTGTGGTAGCGACAAGACTTCCTGAATCAACAGGAGGACGCCTGGGAGAACCTGTCTCAAGGCGGGGAGGAAGCACGTAGGTCGCGTCGGCGGGAGCGGGCGGAAGAATTGCCCGGTTGGCGAATAGGTCGCGTCTGTTCCCGCTTTTTCTTTGCTTCACGCACGTACACCGGGCATGAGGGGCTATTCGCTGGATGGGCGCCAGAGTAGTTGGCGCATATGGCTGCATCCGTTCTCGGATGTGGGCAGTCTCGTGCGGCGTGCCCACCGCCGCATCGCACGCAAACTATCAGGCGGTGGCAGTGAGCACTTGAGTGCCGGAATTGTTGGCACCTATTTTATCTAGTTGGCACTACGCGGGCCCCTTGTGGCCGCGCCATGCCGAAATGGTCACCCCGGGTATATTAAAAAACTCCAAGATTTCGTATTTACCCGGGATGGTGTCCCTCGTCCTCTTCAGGATGGCCATGAAGATGCACCCCGGTCTCCCCTTCCTGACGTGGATCTGGCAGATGAACAGGGCTCGAAGCCAAGCCGCTCCATCCCCGCCGTGATGTCCTCTGGGCCTCTTATGGTCACCTTAACGGCCTTCTCTGTCGGCAGTGAGTACGAAAACCACGCGACGCCTTGTGTACGCTCCAGCTCGCATAGGTAGCGCTGGATGAAGCGATACTCGTCGGCATCGCGTGGTGTAAATCTATCTTTACACTATTTTTACTATTTTTACTTTGTTTGGTGCACGGCCGAGGCGCTTGCGCAGCTCCGCGAAGTGTTGCACCCAATCCGGCAGGCGCTCAACCACCAATGGCGGGTAGCGCGGTGTCTTCTCGGGTGGGCGTGGCTTGGCGGCTGTGACAGCAATATCTCCTGTCTTGCTCTCGGCCGGTGAGGTGGGTCTGGACAGTATGGGCGTGGAGTCTGTCTCCACAGGCGTCTGTGCGGCTGCGGCCGCGAATGAATGCAGAAGTCGATGTCGATGCGGTTGCAGCCATGTCTACATTCCGCTTTGTAGGTGAACTGGTCGATGGCACGGTGGGCTCCGGCTCAGGACGCGTGCGCTTCGCGACGGTCTTTATTCGTGGATCTCGCGGCGGGCTACGCTGCTCAAGCGGCGTGGCTGCAGGCGACGCTGGTGCAGGTGGCGTCGGCCGCGTGTTGATCGGGCTCGGGTCCTTGCTGCTCGACGTGGAGTCGCTGTGCAGGGATGAAGAAGCTGTGCTACCCGCGGAGGATAATAGGGGGAAACCTCCCTGGCGGATCAAGTCCACTGTTCCCCTGTATCTCTCGCGCGGGAGATGCTTCTTCATAGTAGTGGCGCGAAACACTTTTACGTCCTGCAGGCGAGAGGCGTATTCTGCAGGCGTCATCTCGGAGGCGTGTCCCATGCCGGACGGAGCTGGTCCGGACTCTCCGGGGGGTGCCGCCGGACTGCATCTGAGTGGAGGGATCACTTTCTTCCGCCCCGATGCCGGCAACGCACTTCCGTGAGGCACACTCGGCCCTGGCGTCCCGGATCTCTGGCTGGGCGGCGTTCTTCTGGACAGTGCACCTGGAGTCTTCGAGGCGTGAGGTCGCGAGGTCGACCTCGAGCGCGTCGCCGGCTTCTTCGGTGCACTTCGTTTGCGTGCAGCATCCATGACGGCCCACGCGAGACTTCACACTTCACAAAAACGGCAGTTGCTGGGCGTGGACAACCTCCGTGGGACCACTTGGCGACCGCTGGCTTGCACGGGAAGCTGTTACCTATGAAAACTTATGCTCAAAATGTATGAAAACAACTCTTCGGGACGTTTCAACAGCAAGCTCACCGCACAAATTAAATTAATTTGTAACTTGAAGAAATATAAAATTATTATAAAATTCCTATTATTTCTATTTGTAATAAGAGGTATAACTTTTATTTATTATATATCATTTCATTAACATTTTATTATTTATCATAAACATAATTAGTATGTATATATTTAACATGAAAGTCATCATAATAATCATTCTTTGGTCTATAAATATAGAAAAAAAATAAACGTTAAGTTCAATTGTGTCCTGGTTTCCGGAAATGACTTATCGTTAGTAAGGCCGGATGTGTGTATCTGAATACATAGTATTACTGTATAGTTTGTGACGGCAAGCAACGGGCCCACGAGTGCGCCAAGGACGTCGTGCAATATACACCCAAGTACCGACTTCCGCGGCCACGAACTTTTAGATCCACCCTAGTATAAATACAACGACAACAACAAAATATCTAAAAATTAAAATAAATCGTATAGATTATGTTTTAACTTATTATTATGCATTGATTTACATTACTGTACCTAATTAACACATTACAAAAGATAAAACCCCTTAGATACCTTAGTGATAAGTCGTGTAAAAAGTGAAATTGTTATAATTTATTGTTGCTAACTATTTAAGGCCCGCTGCAGCATGACATTATGCGTTTACTCCGCTTGTGTCACGGGTAGACCAGTGGTTGTAGCTTTAATACTGTGTGTACAATAAGCCTTTAAAATCGCGCTAAAGTGGGCGTTAAATATGGATTAAAGGCACGGAATACTAAAAAATATTTTTATCGAAGAAGTTAATATAAATTTATGAATTGTAACGATCAAAACTGTCCTATCAATAAGTAAATAATATATTTTATGTCTTATTTCAAAAGCGTTACAAGACCAGCGCTATTCAATGTTGGACCGTTTCTAATCGTAAATCTTCTATTCTGCATATTCTACCACATTTATCCTGGGGGTGTTCCGAGGAATTGTTTGGACTTATTCCCGCAGCTGAATTTTTTTACAAGACTTCGTGTCAAAATTTAAAACTTCACCGTCTTGATGTTCGGAAATCCGCTTCCGCGTGTATTGCCACGCACTACTTCTTTATGGAATCAGCTGCTGCCTTTTGTATCTCCGGACCGATACGACTTAGAGATCTTCAGGAAAATAACCGATCCATAAAAATCCGGCAACGTATCTGCGACTCCGTTGGTGTTGGGGATGTCTACGGGCATTGGTGATCACTTATTTACAAGTTGTTAAACTACTCGTTTGCCGCCTTTGATATAAAAAAGGCTTTCCATCTCTAGACCCTTGCGTAAAAGTGTCTATTAATACCAACAAATATTTTGTTATTTGTATTCTAAATTGAAAGTAACATTAATATAACTAACAGTAATATATAAAGAACAACCGCATAAATTTCATAGCAAATATCAATCACACTCATGGAACAGGCACAAGCTTCGGGCCCGGAAATAACTTACAGCTGAGTTTATACTGCGCGGTTGAAGACATGATAACATTGATTAGCTGTTGTGGTCTACAATATCGAAGTCAGCATCTTGTGAGCGAACAGAACTCAACTATTACACGTAAACTTGTAAAACCATTTCATATAAAACTTTAAATGCAGTTCCTGTAGAGTTACAGCGGTCTCTCGTACTGCACGAGGGCTCGCGGTAGCTTGGCTCGTAGAACAAGTCATAGGTCGGGGCTGTTTCACTGCTACTTTTGCTATCATTGTTCGGATTTCGGCAGGAAAGCGAAACTTTCGAACAGAAGATATCTGCTGCTATTATTTGACCGGATCTTACTGGAAAAAACATAGATTTGTTGTCATTTCCGCCATAATTTACATTTGAATGAAAGAAAATATATGTATATTATATATCTCTTAGTTTTATAAAATATCAAAAAATTATAATAATAAATATTTCGTTGTTGCACACCATGGCTTATATAAAAGGTTGCAAAAGCTTTTATATTCAAATAAAATTCAGCAATATGAAAGATGTATATAAGCTGTGGCAGAGTGAGTGAAAAAAGAAAGTGAGAAAAATAAAGAGGAAGTATTTATGTATACGATAGTAACGACAAGTTGACAATGTCAAATGTTAATCCTTTATTAATAAATTTGTATATTTGTAACCACAAACTATTAATATTAAGTCCTTACATATGAAATTGCCTTTTTTGTACTGGCCACTCTAATCACGAATTTCTCCTCTTTGGTAAGGAATCCCAAATTCAAATTTGTACAACTATTTACTCATATATTTGTGCTTCGACTGTCAGAAAATGCCGCTGGCGTCGCAGGTACGACTTATGTAATTGTCACGTGGTCCTATCAGCTGATTGTATTTTTATGTTAATCGCTAACAAATTATTGATTGCATGAAATTTTTTACTTCTCTACTAATTAAGTTAACCGAACATCTACTTTGCGAAAATCACCGTACCAAATTCTACACACTTCACAAAGACGATTAATATTTCAGTCGCGATCTAGCATAGGGCTCTACAGCATTGACTTTAACAAGTGACCATATTATGATTTCCTTGTGGCCCTCGGAAACAGCCGTTCCTACGAAAGAGCACTCGTCAGTGAATACAACACGGCTCAGGAAGACGCTGCCTTCTCGGGCCTTATCTAAAATGCACCTGCTGAGGTCTATTCTACTCGTAGTCATATGGCAGAAGACATTGTTAAGACCTCTGTCTTCCCGACCCACCGAGGGCGTTCTTTGTGTGTCTTCTCCGAACAACCCCAAGGCTTGCTCTTCAATGCCGTCATCGTCTTCCCGCATCAGCTTAAAGTGAGCCCCGGCTGTGCACACTGCCGGTGTTGTATATGCACGTATGGTGCAGCATGCAGATCCTCGTAATTCATACGAGTGGTGGCGGGTGAGGCGGAACACAGGAGGGAGGTGGTGGTGGTCTTTGAGAACCGATCGGGGTCCGTGGAGCGGCGGGGAGTCACCGTTCGTCTGATGCTGGTACTCACCGGGCGTGTTTGCTTTGGTGACTATCTGTGTTGGACGGCCCACAGAGAACCGGCAACTCAGTGTCACGATTGTGTTGTGCTCAAGATGGGTGGCGCTGAGTCAAGATCTGACGTCAGTCATCAGAGGTGACTTATCTCTCTCGTACGTCATCACCGGGATGCTCGATAACGACGAGTCTTATGAGGTGATGGCTTACTTCTGCGAGACAGTAGTCTCAATCGAGCGGGTGAGAAAGGAGGCCGAGTGCCGAGTTCGAATATAATGCTTTCCCTTGCGTCAATAAAAAAAATGTATTTACACAAATAAAATAACACAAACTTTAAGGAATTTTAAATAGTACGTAGTCACGGGTGTATGGTACGAGTATGTGAGATATTATAAATATTGTTCATTTAATAAAAAAATTACACAATTGAAAATGTTAAAATGATTTACTAATTATAATTCATTGATTTACTACTTTGTTACTAAATATATAGCTTAACATTAATTAGTATTCTCGACGGGTATAAAGGATAAGTGGGGTTTAGAAACGGAACAGTGTCTCAACCAGAAGACACAAAAGTCTTCGCTAGTCAGTCGAACTGTTGAGCAATAGCGTGGCCAATCAGTAGTAGGTCCCTCCGAAAAAAAAAGTAAAAAAAAGATAATAAGATAATCGGAACAGTTTGTTACGACCGATCTAAGTGTTCATATTGTTGTAAGTAGTAAAAGTGTTGAAAAGATATTGGAGTGTTAGTTTCTGGAAAATGTTCTTATTATGTTTCATGGAAGGTGAAGTGTTATAGTTGTAAATAAAGCTCGTTGACTGGTGTTTTAAATATCTCAAGTCTTTTAGCTTGCCTTATCTCGTTTGGAAAAGAATTAAATTGAATAATTGTTATATAAGCGAAAACTAATAAATGTTAAAACAATATTTAATGCTTATATAACTACTTAATTAGAAGTTCGCGCCAAGTGTACACGTTGCATCAAGTCCGTGTACCGCATCAGGTATATTCTAAAAAACACGTAAAATAACACAAACTATTTTATGGGGACAGTTATAGTGCAGTAGATGGAAAGTCAATGTAAACTCTAAAACATTACTTTTTTCTGAGCCTTTATGATATTAATTACTTTTCTAAGCACTAGTAGGGGATTGCCAAAACATAATTATTATAAGCAGTAACGAGATGTAGCTAACAAATCTAAAAATAGCTAAACCATAATATTAATAATTCATTTACGGGTATTCGTTTTTATAATAAAATTCTCAGTAATATAACAGATTTCTCGATTAATAAATATAAATCTTTTGTTAAAAAGAAACTCATATCAAAATCCTATGACAATGTAAAGGATTCTATAAATGACAATAATTAATGGAATGAATTACTATAAATTTATGTACCTTTGTGAAGTAATGATCACAACCAAAAGAATCACAGGAACCCAGCTGTGCTTACTGTGGGTATCTTCTGTGTCGTGGGCGCGTTGCGAACCCTCAATTAGAACTAAGTGTTTATCATACGGATCCAACATGTGAAATTAAACGATTAACAACATTCCGCTGCTGCTGCTGCTGCTGGTCACCCGACACGATACGAGCTGCGACGGACGGAAATTAAACAATTAACAACATTCCGCTGCTGCTGCTGCTGGTCACCCGACACGATACGACCTGCGACGGACGGAAATTAAACAATTAACAACATTCCGCTGCTGCTGCTGCTGCTGGTCACCCGACACGATACGAGCTGCGACGGACGGAAATTAAACAATTAACAACATTCCGCTGCTGCTGCTGGTCACCCGACACGATACGAGCTGCGACGGACGGAAATTAAACAATTAACAACATTCCGCTGCTGCTGCTGCTGTTCACCCGAGACGATACGAGCTGCAACGGACGGAAATTAAACAATTAACAACATTCCGCTGCTGCTGCTGCTGCTGGTCACCCGACACGATACGAGCTGCGACGGACGGAAATTAAACAATTAACAACATTCCGCTTCTGCTGCTGTTCACCCGACAAGATACGAGCTGCGACAGACGGAAAATTAATAATGTTTTATACTCCCTCAAGCAGCTTTGCAATTTTATAATTACAAGTTTAAAGGAGTGTGAAATTTCAAGAATGTTATATTTTCTTGCCTCTTATTTTGCTTGAGACATGACTTACGTTGAAAGTGCTATGTTGGATGTTTCTCTGTCGGTCCTGCCTCTGATTTCTCTCCGGTCATGAGAAAGTGTACTTGTGTCTGCGCAAAAACTTGAGCATTATAATATGTCCCACGCAGATGAGAGATGGCCGCTGTAGCCGAAATTCAGCTAAGACGAT
>JAFELO010000559.1:33878-64112 GCA_017140195.1 Eumaeus atala | reverse complement strand
ATATGTGTGTGTGTGTGTGTGTGTGTGTGTGTGTCTGTGAGTGTGTGATAAGAAACGCATACTATTCCATGTACCGTGCCTGGATACCGCCAACTCTTGCAGTAAACACGCGTTGGCCGCGTTTCAGCATCACCACGATCACGAGTTGTCAATTGTATAAGAGAAACTTTATTATATTTTCTTAAAATCCTAAAAACCATGAGACCATTCAAACCCGCACAAGACGCTGACCTTGTCTCTTCACGTCATTATTCTGTGAGCGAAAAGAACGAACTTACCATGCCAGCTCGATTGATCTGCAATTGCAGAATCTCAATTATATAGTAGTAGTGTTTGGTAGCCTGTGGCCTGTGACTAGGCTGGCAGCGCAACTGGGAAGCCTCTGGTACTGAAGCCGTCTATGTGCGTCATATATCAATTATCACTTCCCAGTAGGTGCCCCACTTGCTCTTTGTCTACTATAAACACGGCTTCGGGAGCAGTTAGTTCTACTTCTTGTATCTTGTTGGTGTATTGTAGCATCTACACAGCTTCGACGTGGACTGACTAAGATTTTAGTAAGTTATTAAGATGATAGAATATCTTTACTTACTTGCCTGCCACATGAATGGATGTGTCACAGTAGGGGGTGAATGATCATGGATGTTGGAGATGTGACCAGCATGGATACGTTTGTCCTCGAGACAGGTCGCGTTCCCTTCTATCTTTAAGGAGTAAAACTGATTTAATATAAAGTCTTTAGAGTTTAGAAGAAAACGTTTCCCAGAAGGGATGCTGGGTACTCTGGTACGAAATAATGTTTGACCTATTTCCATGCAATTTTCTGTTAAAATACTAGAGGTAGAAAAGGAAGGTAGTTAAATAACACCAGAAGATCACGAATGATTCATTACACCAGGTGAATATATATTCTCGTAACAAAACAAATTCCCTCTGTGTGTCTGACTGAATACAGGTGTGTGTGTGTGAGTGAATACTATTGTATGTAGGTGATTATTGGTGTGTGTGAGAACACTATTGTGTGTGAGCGAATACTGGTGTGTATGAGTGAATACTATTGTGTGTGAGTGAACTCTGGTGTGTATGAGTGAACACTATTGAGTGTGTGAGAACACTACTGAGTGTGAGCGAATACTGATGTGTGTGAGTGAATACTATAGTGTGGGAGTGAATACTGTTGTGTGTGAGTGAATACTGGTGGCTGTGTGGGGGCGGCCCAAGAATACCCTTACCCTTAATCCAAGCCCACGCTGACGTAAGAGTTTTAAAAGGGCGCTAGTCTCTTACAAACTAAGAGGCTTCAGCGGGCTGGTTGTTTGGTGTCCCGACTGTGTCACAGTGACAGTGCAATAGACAGGAGCACTGGACAGCACTCGCGCAGAGTGATGGCGATATCATTAATCGGATCAACGACAGGCAGCAGTGGAGCCGGTTTGAAATCACGCCTACTCAGCGTGACAATTACGAGCATCTACATTATGTGAACGTCAACAGCAGAATTCGGTCCTTAGTTCCTGGTAGTTCCTCTAGTCCTGACTACGGTAGCGGCCACGGTAACGACGGAACAAGGGGTGCTCAGAATCTCCGAGCTACGGATCGCTACCACCGACTTGACCTGTATACGTATTACGGACGAACGCTCAGACTAGATAATCACTTGATTGAGCTGGTGGAGGAACTGGAAAAATCCGTTGGCACGTTATGGGGCTATGTGAATTCCGAAGATAAGGTGAAGACACCATAATTCTGCCAACGGGCCACCTATTCTACTTCAGGGAAGGCGACACTCCATCACAAGACGACGTGGGCTGCCTCGTGAATAATTCCCCCGTAGGCAACAACGTCGAAATTTCTAGTGTGCCGGGTAGGGTGGCGTATCTTGTACTTAAACTCAATAAGAGCCTCAAAGTGATACAAGTATGCACACCAATCTCGAGGCAGTCGGATGTCTACGTGGAGGGAACTTATGAGGATGTCCCAAAAGCCTTACGCAACACCTGTAAGGCCCACTTCAATGTTGTTATGGGGGACTTTAATGCCAAGGTGGCAATTCGATATGGTGTCGAATTAAGTGTGGGACCACATGGAGTCGATAGTCGAAATTGTAGGGGGCAAATGCTGGTAAATTTTCTTGAGAATTAGGGCCTCTTCTTAAAGAACTCTTAATTTAAGAAGCCCCATAGGAAATGGACATTGATTGATTGAGACAGAGCCCTGATACTGTGACAGGGATGGAGAATGACTTTTTATGACGCACCGAAAGCATATATTTAGGGATGTCTCTGTGGATCAACAGGTTTCAAACCAGAAGTGATCTCTGATTGGTTACAGGCTCTCTGAACACTCCGGCCTAAATTCCAACGAACTATGGTAGGTTCCGAAAAATTCCAAATGATTTCAAAATGCCACCGGAGCAAGCAAGGAGGCAAGTTGTACAAAAGACACATGAGTACAATCAGCCGCAGTGCCTTGCCTCTGTGGACTATGAGAAAGGTTTTGGCTCTGTCGAAACCTGGGCTGTTGTAGAAGCTTTACAGCGATGTTAGGTCGATTGTCGATGAAGCTTGCAGGAAATATTGCACAGCCTAGATGAATCCTTCCGACATATTGGCCTTAGGACGAACTTGGACAAGACAAATGTTAGAAGAACAGATGAAAGGTGGGCCAGTAAGGTTCTGAAGTGGAGGCTGCGTTTAAGAAAACGAAAAAAAGAGGTGTTGTTCGACCGTTCACCAGGTGGGAAGACGATCTCCGTGCAGTAGCCGGTCCGGGATAGATGCAAGTAGCAGGAGATCGGTCGTCTTGGTCGTTCTAATTCATTTGTAAGCCCCTCAGTTTCTTGGATGCAATCCAAAAAACAAGCGCCCGTATAACCGAGCAGAGCAGCTAAAAGAGATTGTGTTAGGAGTATTCTGGTAGCAGGCGGTAGAAAATTTTGCCACGTCTTTAATGCATTCAATGAGTATGACATTTACGGACTAAGATAAACACGAGTTGATAGAGCATCCACTACTAAATACTGTCCACTAGAGCACGAGGTATGACGTCACCTCATAATAACACTACCACTCCTGAGTAGCACTAACATTTACGTTGGGGTTACGTATTTAGCATTGGGCCAGCACGACCAGAAAATACTTCTCGCCCACGCGATACAGCCCACATGAGTGACAGTTGTGCTGTCGCCATTCATACACCTTGTAGCCATTGGAAAGGAAGGCAACGCATCTGATTATCAATTGTGCGGATTTGTGTGGGCGTCGGTACTATTCAAGAGGGCTAGATGTTTCGTTTGCCCCCGTTTACTATTAAAAAAATAACAGTAGTGACTCGTGTCGCAGCTACATCGTCGCCACTGTTGTTATGCACACGAAGATGTCATTTCCCTGTCGCGACAGCGTGGTTCCTCGGCAATACACGAACAGCTTAAATAATTATATTAATATTTCGATATCAATGGTTTTTTATAGCTTATCTCGTAGCATCTGTAATTCACGGCGCGGCGCTTTGAACACGTTCCTTAAATCCACTCGTGATCCATTCGGTTTAAACGTACTCACTTCAATAAATAAGGTAACATTTGATTAACCATAAATAATTTACCCGTCGTTACAACACAATTTCACGATATCTAGCGTATGTATTACATATTGCTGAACTACCTACATATTATAATAAGGTTATACATGTGCGCTGCTAAGCTTCAAGTCTTCCTGTTCAGTGTGCTGCTAAAACTCAAAAAACACTAAAAATACACAGCCTTCACGATGGCACTACCTGAGCGATCGTGATGGATGTTCGTTTGAATGTTATTTTATTAAAGACGAGAGAGACGCTCGCAGCTGACGCAGTTTATCAATGAATTGTGAAATTGGCAAAGTTACAGCAAATTTATAGAGTTCATAGGAGGTGGCCAATGTACGAAATTATTTGTGGTCGTCGGTCCGAGAGTTCATTTATTAGTTGGTCTGCTTGTGCCACATAAAATAACATCCTGTGGTAGATGGCGGAGGCCCATGTTATGTGTATACGTGGGCTATGAGCGGACAGATGTATGAATATGTCGCGAAGTTTTAGTATCCCTTAAAGTAGGCATCCATTTTATTTGTGACATCTATACACCTCAGTAACAGTTAAAGTTTCGCGAAGGACCTATCACTTAGGGGCAGTAATTGCGAGGGAGAGATCGACTATTAATTGCTAAGTGTAAAACTAAGTGGCCCCGAGATGCCCCTTGGGGCACGCGGTGACCCGCAACAGAAACTCAAAGTGAGTCATAAGTTTAACTTTCAACATGAAGCTCAGATAATACCGCAGTAAAGCGACATTGTGAGCAGCCGGTGGTACGTTGTGGGGCGGGAGGGAAGAGGGCATCGCATCGGCAGAGTAATTATATGGATGTTCATGGGCGTCGGTGGTCGTAAAAAGGTGCCAATTGCTCGTTTTTGTTTGTATTCTATATAAAAACGTACATCAAAGAAGTAAGATCACAGTAATAGGCCTGGAACAGATTATATTTTTTCTACTTCCGCTTCGGATATTTACTTTCATGCGGCCTTGTGGTCCAGTGACGTGCATGTCCATATTGTGAGGTTCGGGGGGCAAATTTCGAGTTCGAATTAAAATTTATATTGGGGTTTTTGGAATTGGTAACAACAGTCTATTGTCAAGAAGATGACAGTGTGACTTAAAGTAAGCCAACAAAATTTCCCATCTGCTCATTTGTCATCTAATGCTTTTAGGTGTTTGATAAGTCTAGGGTAAATCCATGGCTTTGAAACAAAAAAACTTCATTTTTACAAAAAAAGTACGTTTTCCTCCTTCAGCTTTCTCTTCAGCACGTACACCCACACGCACACACACATACACGCACACACGCAAAGGCACACGCATTCACGCACGTGTAACAAGAATATTGTGTACTTGATTATTATGAACGGAAATTATCGTAATTTGACTATTATTGCCTTTAGGCAATCTTGCTTATATTGATGTCTTAAGTTTACGCGAATGCTACTCATTAAAATATAACTACTTTTACGGATTCTATTGCGGTTTATTTATTTATTTAACTAGCCAGACGTTTGCTGTAAAGCTTCTGAAACATGAGGCAAAGAGCCGGACGTTTCAAGAGGAAGTAATTAAATAAACCGCGATAGAATCTGTAAAAGTAGTTTTATTGTAATTTTTCTTATTATAATAGTAGTGAAACTCTAATAGTAATAAAAATAGGCATTATGTTTTATAATGAAGTTATGTCGATGAAATTGCCGTGCACTATGCAAATTTAATATTATTTTAATTAGTCTGTCAATTGGTATGTCAGGGGTAGAAAAAACTCCCCACCGTGGCTCAAGCATTGTCGTGGCGGTGAGGCGCTACTGCGCCTGGCTACTACCTGACGCTACCAGGCGACGCTTTTGCGCACAGGGCTAGGGGTGAGGATGGGAACCTCACCCCATTGCCCTGTCCCAGAGTTGGCGGGTCCTGTGGAACTGGACAATCCCATCCGAGGCGTCGGTCCCTTAGGGGGCTGACTAGCCGTCGATATGCCCACGTGATTTGTTGTTCCGGGGCTCACCACCGATGGCACTCGCGGTGGATTTGTGATTATTCGGCACTGTAATTTGCCGCGGTCCCCACACACCACTGTACCAGTGAAGGCGCGTAAATGCGTTTCGCCGCGTCCACAAAAAAGGGAGGTATAAAGAGGCCATATATGTGTTCAGTTGAATTACGGATACGAAGCGAAGCATCTAACAAAATTTATGTACAAATACCATATTACCTACCTACTTACCTACCTATTCCTTACTTCTGTTCCGTTAGCCAAATTTATTAAATATACTTTATGATGAAATATATATTTTATGTGTTGAACATGCACATTACTTAATAAATGTACAGGATTGTTTTCAGTTGCAAGTAATGATAATTTGTGTATAGCTTTAACTTATGTTATGTAAACACTTATTGTTTAAATGAAAAGGCTATATATTTGACTTATGTTTTATTTGTTTTATCGCCACTAAAACGTACACATTTTAAATCCATCCATAAAATAGATTTTTCAGTTACTATTTTAAATTAATCAAGTTGAATTTTATTTTTCCATATACCTCCACTCATTAATTTTTCTTATTCTATCATGCGCACGCACACGCACGCGCACGCACACACATACACACACACATACATACATACACACACATACATACACACACATCAAAACAGCTACAAATACACACACGAATACAAACACATCTTCACGCCATGTTTAATTTACATGATAGTCATTTAGTAAGATGTCTTTCTTTGCTCTTTTATTATACAAAAAACATATTTTCTTTTTATAACATGTTTTATTTGATGCTCAACGCATTCTATATGATGCTGTGACGCACTCTGTGGACAGTTTGGTTAAAAACCGTTTTCAGGTGCTTGTTTATCATGTTTATCTAGCTTACGCCGAACTAAACCAATTGGCCGCATCCGAGAGGCAAACTATTATGTTAGTATTAATTTGACTTTATATTTTTATTATTTTTGTATGTGAAATGTTCGCGTATAATATACAGTCAAATAAACGACGTTTCCTTCTTTCTTATCGCGTCGTCGTTGGGTTTTAGAAAGAAGACTTACTTTTTCCAAGCTGAAATCATAAATTTAACTTGAAATTGTAATAATCTGAATTAATATAGAGATAAGTTACTCTGAGTTAATTTACAGTGTAAATTTGAATTCAATTGACCGGCTAAGAAAAAAACAAGGGAATACTTAGTCGGTAATACTAATATTGGAACGTTGAATAAAACCAGAAATCACAAAAATCTTCGCTAGTCCGCTGAAATGTAGAGGTTAAGCAATAGCGCCGCCAACCAGTAGTAGGGCGCTCCGAAAAAAAAAGTTGAATAAATGCGGATGCCGGGCGGCGAATAGGGGGGCCTCATTACAATAAAAAAAACTAATAACCCCGTGACCATGATTGCTGTAAAGCCTTTTATTCTAAGCAATGCTTATCTCAATTGTATAACCTTCAACCAAATCTTTTGAGATTGCACTGGACGTTAACGGGGTAGTTTACCCTGGTTGCTGATGCTGATTGGCCGCATGCCTGCACGCTTGTGTTCCGGAACCGACCACAGAAGACCGCAACCCAAACTAAGTAACCCATAAGTATTCCACAGATCCATCAGGGATAGACAAGAATCCGCCATCCATTAAGTTAACGACTAACGTGTTAGTAACTAGCGTTTTTTTTAATAATCTCTCCTGCTGTTTATCATAATTGTTTCTCAACTGCGTCAATCTGTGTTGATTTCATATCAATTCGTCGAACGGAAAGTAATGTTTGCATGAAAGAGAGACAAACATAAACGAAACTTACAATATTAATAGTAAATGTAAAAAACGAATTGTGTAAATACAGAGATAAGCAGAGTGTTCCTTTACGAAACTACAAAATTAGAGAGCATATTATTCTGTACAGTCCATTCCACAGTGGTACTGACAATGAACTGTATTAAAATATACAAAATGTATGTTTTAATGCACTTGATTGTTAGTCCCGCTCTCTCGTCCCTCGCCTCATCACCTAAAGCTCTCTCTTCGCTCCTTGCTTCTTACGAGTCTTGTTATCTGGCGAGCAAATTTTTAACGAACGCATTTTTTTCAAAAATCTATGTGTGGGTCAGCTACGATACGCGACTGGCGTTTACTCGAACACAATTGTGAAGTAAAAGGTCGAGGTGTTCTGATGATATGTGGTTACGGAGCACCTCACCAGTGCCATCTCTGACACGGATGGCCTTTGCGGTGGTTTGTGGGACTTCGGCACTACAAAGTGCCGCGAGCCCAACACACTGCTGGACCTCATCTAGCGCCGGTGAAGGCGCTTAAATGAGTTTCCCTCGTCAAAAAAATAGAGGTATTTGTTCGCATTAAAATGTGGTTACATGTTGGTGTCGCGGTATTATTGTAAGTAACAACGTGTTGTTCTATCGCTAGTGCGCATACGAATAGATCACCTTGAACAATTTAATCTTTAAAATACAACAATCATGTTAGAAAATTACAAATTGTAACAAAATATAATAATATATAGAACATAGTGTAGTCAATTAAAAGTTAACAAAAAAATATCTATTAAAATTGATAGTAACCTATTACATACAAATAAAATATTAGAAGCTGTCATTTAGATATAGTAACATTTTCAGCTAATACTTTCTGAGTTATATATGGTTTCCATTAAGCACCTTCAAATTCTTTGGCAATTCATTACAATACTTGGGACCCAAAAAATACTCCTCGAGATTAATTGTCTTACACGTCACTATACAAAGTCTGTCACCATTGCGCCACATAATTTCTACATGTTACATAGCCCGATACTCGGAAAGACAGAGGTGGATATCATTTTTTACTAGAAATGATACTTCAAGTAAATACAGAGATGGAAGCGATGGATAATATTAATAATTTTCCCTTGGAATTGCCCCAGAAAACAATTCCGCATACTGGTCTAGTTTCAACAGTAATTAATGTGTTGAAATTAAAAGATATGGCCAGCTTATGTAAGCCATAAGTTAATCTACCGATTCTCTGTGATTTGGATTGGATTGGATTGTGTAATTTCTGTATAAAATGCAGAACAATAGTGTTTTTTTTTTTATATTATCATTAACCCATTTTTACCGGTATTTTAATTACAAATTATTTATATATATTATATTATTAATATATATATGCCCTGTTCAATGCCCTGATATGTCGGAAACTATAATGGAAATTGAAGAGGCCATGAGTGGCGTAATTGATTGCATGCGGGACGTAGGTGAAGGATATTGTAGGAGTAAGTATACGAGCAGGAGAGCTAAACTCTCAGACGAGACTCTTAGACGTATAAGGGAACGCTGAGCACACGAAGACTTTACGTCTGCCGATGTCAAGCTACTTTCAAAGCGAGTCTGAAAACTAATACGCCGAGACCTTCGCAGCTCAAATACGCAACGGGGTTACGGAAGCGATTGAGCAGAATAAAGGGCAGAAGGTTTTTGTGGAGGAGCTTGGAAGAAGTCATCTGACATTGGTTAGGACTGGTACTGGGGTTACCGTTTATCTGCCGGACGTCAGCTTGAGTGAGATTAATTTGCCTCTTGCGCAGCTTAAAGGGGGAAAAGCTCCGGGGAAGAAGGAATTACAGTCGAGCTTCTTAGAGCAGGAGGCGAACATGTATTAGGAGAGCTAAAAAAGATTTTTAATGTCCTTCAGCGGGGCGTAACTCCCAAGGCATGGCTTGAAAGTGACATTGTTTTATTTTTTAAGAAGGTTTACAAATCACTTCCTCATAATTACAGACCAATTTCACTTCTTTGCTATATTTACAAGTTGTTCTCAAGAGTCTTGACGAATCACCTCACCACGGCTTGACGAATTCCACCACCGGAGCTGGGTTTCGCAGAGGATTTAGGACCATGGACCACATTTTCACCATTAAGCAAGTTGTACAAAAGACACATGAGTACAATCAGTCGGTGTGCCTTGCCTTTGTGGACTATGAGAAAGCTTTTGACTCTATCGAAATCTGGGCTGTATTGGAAGATTTACAGCGATGTCAGGTGGATTGGTGATACGTCGAGTTACTGACAGCATCGTATGACGCTACTTGTATGTCCGTTTTGATTCCGGGAGGTCAAACAAGACCAATCCAATTGCATCGAGGAGTGTGATAAGGGGATGTTATTTCCCCGAAACAGTTCACTAATGCTTTGAAGGACGTCGACAATATCGTTGTGTATGTTGCAAGTCAATTCTCCCGACGTATTGGCCTTGGGATGAACTTTGACGAGACAAGGGTCATGTTTGACGAACGTATGCGAGAAAAAAGTATTAATATTAACACAATTCTAAACTTCCGTAATACTAGTAGAATAGGGTAGTCTATAGGGGTGAATTTTACAAAGACAATTATCGTAAGCTAAATAATTCAGAAAAGGAACAATTTAAGTTGTTTCAGTAATCTATCGATGTCTTTATCACTACGTAGACAAATAGACTTGCCAACATCGCTTTTTTTGACGTATACATTTATAAGAAGTACGTAGTTTAAGCTTAGCTTGGTACAACACTGACTTTAGATGGGGGGTTAAAGCTTCACAGATGTACAGACGTTCGTTAGTACTTCCGAATGATGGGTTATGGGACAGAACATCATTTGGCTTAAGCTGTTTACCTTTAGCTACTAACAGCTACTAACTGATCGCGATGAATTTTGCTCTGCATCCCCACTAGTACTTAGCCAGGTTTTTAATTATTGGTAGCAACTATGCGAACATCCTGAATTTTAGAACTGTCAACACCCAGCCACTAAATTCACAAAACTTTTTACATTTTCTTGGTCTGTTTTCGGTAGTCCTGCTACCTATAGATGACTTGTTAAGATATTTTGATCGCATTCTTGTTGTTTTTGTTCCAAATCCAATACGTGAAGCTCTAAGTTTTTGTAACGGTTATGTACATTTATTAAAAATATTATAAAAAATGTACGTAAAGTCGCCCTATTATAAATATGGTTGACATTTCAAGGAAATATCTTAAAACTGTACATTCATTGAATTAGAATCTGAAAGCGTATAACTTGTATTTTTGTAAATCTGTGTGAAAACTTGATTAAATCGGCTATCTGTTCTTCAAACGTACGTGATGACGCTAATGTCAATACAATGCGACAACTTGACCAATGGAACCCTGAGAGATACGAGGACACGAGTAGAACGCAAGACGGCCGCTAGAGCACCGATTTATTGTAAGCAGCGTTACAGTGTGATACATATCTACCTACATATACATAAGTTCCCTCCCACAAATTACATATGTATGTTATTTACAAAAACCTGAAGCCAACTTTTAGATGGTTGCGATTTAGTCGCACGGTCACGTTGGGTTCTTGTGGGCGGTTCTCCCCTGAAGGCGCGTTGGCTTCTGCCTCGTGGAACTCGATTTCGGGTTCGCTGTCAGTCACGGGACGCCGGACCCCTATCGTAGTCACCACCCATGACGGTGACAGGAACGGTTGTGCGCCATCGCTAATTTGGGGTGAGCTCGCGTTGGCGTTTGTAGGAGAGGTCACATCCGCGGACTGGATCCCCGGTCGCACCTCCACCTCTAGCTCTGGCTCTGGTACGGGGTCCGGTAGGTCTGTCGAAGTGAAGGTCTCCGACTGCACCGTGGACTCCGCAGACGTAACCGACGTGGCCAGAGTACTCATGTCCGTTACGCTCAAGGTTTGGTTTTTGTTCCTTAACTAAAACCACATTTGGTTTTTGTTCCTTAACTAAAATAGACGTTAAAAAAGTCTTTTACCACAAACAACATTTTACCGACATTCTTAACAATAGTTCCCCTACACCAAATATATTTGTCCTTATTGCTATATCTGTTATATAGAACACTTTGACATATTTATTGTTAATGCGTTTATTTCGTG
The DNA here is from genome assembly GCA_017140195.1 of Eumaeus atala. NCBI lineage: Eukaryota > Metazoa > Arthropoda > Insecta > Lepidoptera > Lycaenidae > Eumaeus > Eumaeus atala. The sequence goes on along the minus strand of JAFELO010000559.1, from coordinate 52,624 downwards.
AACACTGCTTGACATCCTTATCGACCTTATCGACCGAACACCCGCTGAGCCGGTGTGGTGTTGGTGAGTGTGCGCACTGAGTTGCGGTAGTCGAATAAGTACCGAAGTAACTTTAGCTAAGAGTTCTTCATGTTTACACCGCTTAAAATAACTTTAGCTAAGAGTTCTTCATGTTTACACCGCTTAAAATACTTGATTTAATACCTTGTTTACCATCTTAACGTATATTTCGGCCTGGCCATTACTGGCGGGGTAGTAAGGCGGTGATGTTAGGTGGGCGATGCCTTTTGATGTACAGACATTTCGAAATTCATGTACCATTATCCGACACTAACGTATTAGGAACACCGAATCTAGACATAAATTCGCACATCTTTTCAGTCGCCGCGCCCGTGTTACGTTCATGTCGTAAACTTCTACCCATTTGCTTTACGCATCCACAATCACCAGATACATGTGGCCGTTCATGGGTCCCAGGTAGTCGAGATGCACGCGATGGATGGCACATGGGGGTTGCAGCCACGGTGTGACAGGAGCCTGAGGAGGCAACGGTCACCGCTGCTTATACACCGCGCACGTGACTACAGCTCTCTCCAGGGCTTGGTTTTCACTATCCCTAAATGAGATGTATGCAATCCTTTTAAGACACGATTTTATAAGGCCTCAGGGATCACTGCCTTGTGTCCTCTCATGAGACATCCATTTTCGTGTGATAATTGTAATTTGCAATAAAAATACGGTATAATTCTATCATGTGTTGTTTTCCGAGGCCAACCGTCTGATACATATCCTATAACTTGTTTGAGTATCAATCAGGTCGTTCGTGGCGTCTCTCAGCTCCCGAGGTATGATGGGCAACGAGCCGTCCACAACAATCCGCACGTAAGCGGCACGGTCGCAGATGTCCGCCTCGCGCGCGATATATAGTCCGCGCTGTTATCTTTACTTTTTACGTAATCGATTACATAATTGTAACTGTTAAAAACATCGCGTTTAGTTTGCCCCAAAAATTGACAACAACGGCTCATGGTCAGTACACAAAACAAACGGTGAGCTGCGGCCGTGCGGCTTTTGTGTTTGTGAATAACATTTTTCAGCGCTGTGTAAAGTGCGGGACGCAAAAGCTACTGGCCCCTATTGCTTATCATCACCAATTTGTGATATAATTGCGTCTAGCCCTGTCCGAGAAACATCGACTGTTAAAATTATTTTTGCATTGGCGTTATAATGTGCGAGGACTTGATCGGAACTTAATATTTTGTTAATTCCGTAAATGCACTATTTTCTAAGTTAGACCAACGCAATTTAGTTCAGTTTTTTAAAAATCATATAACAGGCTGAGAATAGTAGCAGCTCTTGGCACAAAACAACGATTGTAATTGACTTATGTTTGCAGGCACTGGTGCATCTAGTATAATAGCTTCAATTTTATCTAGGCATTTTTTAGGCCATCCTTGTTGATTATATAGCCTAAATAATTAATCTGGTCCTTCAAATAATCGCATTTCTCTCATTGTAACACGAGCCCCGCGTCCTGTAGCCGCTGTTGCACGGTGTTCCGTATGCAGTCGCTCCAGGTGCTGCGCGAGATCCCTGCCTTTGATGCAGACATCATCTAGCAGGCAGAGAACACCGTCAATACCGGCCAACAGTCCATCCATTTCGCACTGGAAAATAGCCGGCGCGCAAGCTAACCCGAAGACTAGCCTAGTAAATACAAAGGCACCACGATGCGTGTTGACGCATGTATACTTTTGTGATTCCTCGTCAAGAACAAATCGCGCGCGCGAGCTGCTCCTCTCGACGGACTTGCAGCCCTACCTATGCAGTCTATAGTCTCCCGTGTCACTAAATAATTTTTTGCACTTTTGAAAAGTGGAACTTAGGTACAACTGTGACGACCGACCCGCTGTACCTCGAAGGGCGAAGGGCGAGCTCACGCCGTTCACACACGTCTCAACCAATGGCTCGCCTTTTAAGATCGGATATTATATAAATCACCGTCATTATCATCATCGCTCTCGTTCATCGCATCACCGCGTACACACTTCACTGACCTGCACATTCTGCGTAAATGCCCTTGCTTATGGCGCTTGTATGATTCGAGTGACCGCATACTTTACACTTTTCTTTTTCACCCTCTTTTTACCGAGACTTACACCACTTTGAACCAAAAGTGTTTCCAACATTAGTAAACTTCCCGACAGGTGTTACCCATTTTTCTAATTATTAACCCTCCTCTACGTAGCGTCGTCGGGTAAAAAGTATTAATCAATACGAACATCGTGGCAAATTGAGTTATTAATACTTCTCCACATCTATCGCTATCGTATTTTGATAGAGGTCATTGATCAATTCTATATTTCGAATCGACGTCCTACACTCATGAAATTTCACCAAAAGTGAGACACAATGCAAACGAATGAATAGAAATAAAATAACTCGTGACAGCTCGAACAGCCCGCAGTTCGTCCCTGGCTCTATAAATATACCTTCTTGTCTATTATCCATGGGACGTAAATAAATGCGTCATCACATTGTACTACGGAACTGGCGTCACGCCGTGACGTGGCGAGCGTCGTGCCGTCGCGCGGCGCTCGTGCCACTGGCAGGCGTTTGTGCACACTGCACTCAGTAGGACGTGCGTACTAGTTTCTTCATTATTTCCACCTTGTATTGTTGCAAGAGTCCTTACAGGAGTAGCAGTACGTAACAATACGTAGTGACTACAGTATAACCATGCTCCGTGAGCCGGCAGTAGCGGACACCTCGCACAAGCTTTATAGAGCTGCGTCATGATCGGTTACCACGAGCTGCTGCTTAGATATTGGTTACCACGAGCTACCGCTTAGACATTGGCAAGCCAATTTCATAGTTATACCGCATCACGCGTGTTCAGAAATTAAACATTCACCCCGGAGGATACCACTCCCACTCGCAGCGATGCGTGCATGGTATTAGTATAGGTAGGTACTTTTAACTATATCAGTATAGTGAAATGCTACAATGTATGAAAGATAGACAAAACAAATATACAATGCGAATGTGGAAGGATGTAGGCACCGAGGAAGACCAAGACTGACATACCCTGATCAGATTGGTCGGGTACTGTCCGCAGGTGGTGTCAAGAGTCTTCGCAACCGGCGTGTCTGTGTGAAGAGAGTAATGAATGTGGAGGAGGCCAGGCAGGGTTGTAATATATGTGATGTGAGTTTTACCTGTAAGAGTAGACCGGTCCATTATGTATTCTACGTTGAAAGGTGACGTGGCAAAATTACATTTTAGCTTATATCGTATTTTGACGGTAACGAAAACTATCATTCGGGAATAAGCGAAAGACATAATTCTATTTATTTTAAGTAGATTTTGATATTGTCCCTGCTCAAACTCTCCGGCCACTGTAATTAATTGAATAGTCTCAGAACTCACTGTGGGGCATAGTACCTGTTGCTCGCGCCACACCATACAGGGTGACGGTGATTCGTGTCGTGTCACAGACTTTGTAAACGTGGCCTGCTTAAAGAAACTAAAACAAGTGCATTTGTATACATATTGAAACGCGCCTGGCGACGAACTTCAATACGTGGGTAGTATTCTCTGCCACCTGCCGGTCTAGTCGCATCATTGTTAACTAACCGCCATGACTCACGAAATAACATAACTTATGCCCTCTGTGTATATGTTCTATAATATGTTATAAAGACCATACAGCACATAATATACAATAATTATTTTTTTTCATAGACAAATCCATATAGGTAATGGATTAATCAAATTGATATCTCTTAACATAGTGTTAGTAACAAACATTGCGTTTTTTATAGTACAATGCAGCGGAGAGGCGCCGCGTGCCCGAGGACGCCGCTGATTAAACCGACGTCACTTACAAGTGCGACAAATGTGCTCCTTCGTATTTGCATAACTGACATATAGGGGATGCCTAGTTCCGGCGGTGGACGTCATCCGGCTGGTGATGATGATGATCTGGTAGCATTTCCGTCCACTTTGTTTCTCAAGTCGTGGGGTACAATCCCGGGGGTACGCGCGGATACCTACGTCCAGCAGTAACATCATAACTGATCAGCGGGCGCGCGACACAGCGGCAACGGCTCGCAGCGCGCGCAGCCCGGCGGCTGGTACGGCACGCAGTTCTCCTCCCCTCGGCACGCATGCTCTCTGCACACGTCCAGTGCTACGAGGCAGGACCTGTAAGCTTGTCAATAAACAAGGGAAACCTTTAGCATACGATTACAAACTCGATGAACAGTAATTCAGTCGCAATATGAATATCTGAAAGGTCGCTGCGATCCGCAGGATGCAAGCAGCTTGTAACCGTGACCACGTGACGGATGAGCAGTGGACGCCTTCTAGCTACTGGACGGTGATGATCCAGCCGACTATCTTGTGTTTTGGTGGTTAACATGCTCAGACGCAAATGTTGAGGTCCCGGATTAGAATACCGGTGCGGAACAAAGAGTGTTATTAAGAGATTTTTCCAACTTCCAAATAACAGACAAAAGACAGGAAGATGGCGGTGCCGCACCTCCAAGCGGGACATTAAGCAGTAGGTTCTGGACCTCATTTTTATTTGGTCCCGTGGGATCGCCGCGCTATCGGAACAGAGCGCTACACTGTCGCAGTTCCTGTCGGTCTATGAAGATGGCCGCCGTAGCAGAAGTTTGCACCGAGGAGGTTTTATTTGTAAGTTTAAGTTTTTAAATTTTACTTGTATGCAATGTTTAATGCCTCGCTGGAACAATGATAACAGTGCCATCTAGCTGAAGCTCACCATCGACCCATCTCCTTCGGTAGTGATATAATAATATAATTGTTTAACTCGATACTGATGTAAACTATTGATGTACTACTATGATGTATTGTTTAATCGTCTCGATCTCTCCTTGGCTAATTCTGTGAGTATTCAGTGGTTAAGTAGGTGAGAGAGCTTACTGTCGACGCAGTACCCGCCGGAGCAGCAGCCCCCACAGCATTGCTCGTGGTCTGCGCACTGCAACAGAACACCCGAGCTACAGCAGTACTCATAGAGCCTTGGACTTAAATTTTAATATATTTTTAAGAAAAGGTGTCATGTCTTTATAATTTCGATTGAATTTCAATCACTAGTTATTATTTATAGCGCAATCATAATGATCAAATAGTATAATCTAAGTTCCATACACCTAAAGAATGGAGCGGAAATTGTTTAGGCGCATGTTGTGCCTGCGTCGCCTTTTTCTAGACAATCCGATTGCCAAAAGGTACAATCAAAAATAAATCATAAGGCGAATTCGTGAAATTTCTTTTTACCCAACCCATGAACGACACAAAACTGGAATATATCTATACGTGGTGGGGTTGTTGAAGACTATTCCAAATAACTAATACCTTCAATTCAACTGATACTAAAATATAAAATAAAACAAATAATAAAAATAACAAAAAAACGCGACTATTGACTGCGAAGGTAATACAACAAGGGCTTCTACAAAACGGACACATTTAAAATCTTGGCATAAATCTAGTTCATAAACAAAGGAGCACGTCTGTAAAGGCTAACTCGTTACGTCTTCGCACTCGATCCCGTTGCCGGGTCGAGGGGAGGACCGGAGCTTTGCTCCCTCCCTGGAAATTTGTTTCGAACCTCGTCAATACGAGGCTGTGGTTAATGCGAGGTCATATTGTCCTCTGAGTTTGTGTGCACATATGTGCCTGGGCTATTGAAATCTTTGTACGACCGGCGTCCCTCCACCTGTGTAGTCATGACCATTAAATAGTAAGAGCCTCGCATCTGAGGGATGGAAGATGGAACCGTGACGCTGATAGATGACGTCACTAGACATCCGCAGAACCAACTCAAAAGTTGACCCTCACAGGAATGCCTGAAGATAAAAATGTTCACTAAAATAACTCAACCATAATCTCTCAACGCTTTTCACTTCTGACTGTTTTCAAGGTATTTACTTTTTTTAGTTAACACTCAATATTAATTCGATACTACCACACTGGTAATTTCACTTTAGTAGAATTTAGCCTTGCCGCGACCGCGGCTACTATTTATTTACTTATCTATTTAACTTTCACAATTAATTGTACTTAAAGTTAAACCAAGACAAATAAAAAAAAATATATAAATAGTAAAAGATTTGCCTGTTATCCCCGAAGAGGCAGGCAGAAGTGTGCTAGTACATCCACATCGTAAGTATCTACTGAACTGGACTGGACTATAACAAGTAGGTAATAATATTAAGTATCAACAATATGTTGATAATAACTTAGGGTTAAATGCTAATAATAATGTGACATAATTCTTTAAAATTGATTCCAAAGTAAAGGCATCAACCGAAGAGTATTATAAAATCACCCAACGTCAATATAGTAAAATAGTCGTTAGAGGAGCCCACGCACGAAACTTACAATAGATAATTACCCTTTGGCCGCCAACCTTGCAGTCCTGCGCCCGGGCGGTCGCAAGCAGACACAATATCAGCAGAGAATACATCCGTGATCCGGCACTCGATAGTGTGCACTAGCACACGTCGCGTCGACTGGGCACGAGTTAGCGCACATACGACCTTGCTCAAAATGGCTGTCTTCGGTCTATTCACTGAGGTCGCTACTGATACCACCGCGCGTCGCACACGTAACGCTTACCTACTTATGTTTCATTTATTTCTTGAGAGACGTAGTTAACTGTATCGTTACTTGTTGTTACGTGATTACAGAATCAAAATGTATTTTTCGCACAATAATCAATTTAATAATTATTATTATTGACGTGATGAACATTTTATCTGTCGTAGTCGTATTGTATAAAACACCATATTACATGACGGCTACCCATTTTCAAAAACGGAGCCTTTTTGATTGATTAACCGGGTTGTAATTGCGAGACGTACTTCAATACGGCCGTTGCCGATTAGCCTCATTAAATATTTTGATTTTACGCAGATGACCGATACAAGTATATTATAAATTAGGCCAAGAGTTTTGAGTGCAAATATAACAGAAAACCTAACCACGAACGCTTAGTAGGGAGGTACGCTCCCGCCTTAATTATTCAAACCTCTCTGTGCATAATTTTCTATTTCTCAGTATTCGATAATCGACACCATTATTGTTGTCAAAATTAGGAACTGAAATGTGTCGAGGATGCGGATAATGACCCACTTAAATTCAATAAGGCCAGCCTCTTTGAATAACGTATAACGCAGAACACTGTCTGGCGGAATTTCACTCTGCCGTATTCAATCCGTCTAATCGTTGGCCCGCCATACAAGGAAACAGACCTGTTTCTGAAAATGGCTAGCCGTAATGAATAACGGCGATTTAGACGATTCGTTTGCGAAATATCGATATCGCAAGCTGCATGCACTATGATACACTTGTCTTGTTCTTGTTAAGAGAAATTTGTCTTTGTTCAGCTATCGTCATGATGATGATACTGTCTGTCCCGCCGTGTGTTCTTGTATGTGTAAATTGTATGGGTCCATCTTACTAATTGAATAAACTGTGAACATACTTGTACACATAAATTATTTCATCGTTTCACTGTTTCTATTTTATTTTTTTTTGTACTCGATTTAAAGTGTAGACCATGTTAAAAGAAAGTTGTGAATTTATTAGACATTTTAAACTCGACATATTTATTATATCTTACCGGTTAATGATTATGGACAGGGTGTCTTTGTGTTACCCACTGAGATGATTTCATTTCTTGAATATTCTTTATGTAATCAATGATTAATCTAGCCTCGTACAAAGTGCTTCAGTGAGACTATTGAAGGGACTAGACAACGAAGTGTTAATCTGAAGCATCCAAACAAAATTCATGGGATATATTAATTGGTCTCTGAAATTGTATTTAATAATAAAAGCAAAAAACGATTTCGTCTTTATCGTACATTTTTATCCACACTAGACGTGTTCGAAATTTAGTTAGATTATTCCACCCGCACAAACATATTTCGATATTTACATACATACATTGCAAGCTAAATAAAAGCCTTTAGACGAACTCCTTATCAACGTGCTGCAACCAACCTACAATCTGTGAGTCAGATTATATTTCTCACAGATAAGTAAATAACTTATTTATTTCATCGCCAAGTGTTTACAGACAACGTGTCCTTGTAAAATATTCACAAATTGAATCCTTTTCACTGTCACAAGTGTCAGTTTGCATGACAATTTAATGTGAATTATATTAACGTTATTACTCAGAGCGAAAACAGAACTTCAGCTGCTCGGAGGAATTTGTTTGAGCTTACAATATTTTATCACATATAAACCTAAAAAATAAAATTAATTCGATATTATTTAATACTATCGTTGCTTCAGGATGACAAGTAATCCTTATCGCGTTAGGTGCTAACGTCGGAATAATTTTGCCTAGGGGGAGCGACGTTAACGTTAGCAATGGGTTTAAACGACTCCTTCCTTACCCTGCCCTATGAACTCCCCAGAGACAATATGGTGAAAAGCCACATGCCATCCTTTCTCACGGGTTCTCTAGTTTTTGATTGCATTATGTTTATAACTTTAACATAAAAGTGTGAGTTCATGATTTCTCGCTGACACCATATTTCATATCTTATGTTTCGAAACATCCTTATTAATGTTAAAATGTTTTATTCTCTTATGTGTACATTTTGATAGGGGTAGTTATATAGCTACAGATTATACATCTGTATGGCTATCAATGTGATAGACCGTATCATTATTGTGTTAGTTCGAATAGTGTATGCCATGTGTGAAACTTGGGTGTTAAATTCTATTTTACTGTAACAGAGTATACGAGGGTGGATCTAAAAGTTCTAAGCCCGACCAAGAAAATGAAAGAAAAGTGGATCTAAATTTATTTTTATTTTTCGACATAGTCTCCATCTAGTTCAACACACTTCTTCCACCTGACCTGCAACTTGTTTATCCCCTCGAAAAAAAAGATTCCGGAAGGTCGGCGAAATAATCGTTTACTGCGACTATCACCTCATCTTTGGTCGAAAATTTCGAGCCACCCAAAGGTTTTATTTAAATTTGGAAATAAATGATAATCGGAGAGGGCTAAATCCGGAGAATAAGGTGGGTGGGGTAGCAATTCATAGCCACAATCATGGATTACAGACATTGTTTCAACCGAAGTGTGAATACGTGCATTGTCTTGATGAAACAAAATTTTCTTACGCAACATTCCCGGCCTTTTTTCTTTTATTTCTTCCCGGAGTCTTCGTAAAAGGTTACAATAATAACTAGAATTTATAGTTTGACCTTTCGGTAAATAATCTACAAAAATAATACCTTTCGCATCCCAAAAAACAGAAGCCATGACTTTGTTAGTCGACAAAACGACCTTAGCCTTTTTCGGTGTAGGAGAGTCTGATCTTTTCCACTATTTGGATTGTTGCTTTGATTCAGGAGTATGGTGGTGAACCCAGCTTTCATACACGGTAACAAATCTATACAAAAAGTCCTCGGGATCAGTCTCAAAAAGTTCCAAAGAGTCTCACGAAATTGTGTATCGAACTCGTTTTTGTTCAGCTGAAAGCAACCTCGGGACCCAGCGAGCAGAAACCTTATGGAACCCCAACTCTTCCGTTATTATGTGTTGCACCCGACCATAACTAATGTCTTTTATCTCAGCTATCTTACCAATGGTCGAACGTCGGTCACCCAGTACGAGATAACAAATTTTATCGATGTTTTCTTTCGTGGTAGAGGATGTAGGCCTTCCACTCCTAGGATCATCTTTAATGCTCTCACGACCGCGCTTAAACTCCGCTAACCACTTCTTGACACTGGAATACGATGGAGCAGACTCCCCCAAAGTGCTCACCATATCTTGATGGATGTCTTTTGGTGATAGGCCTTTTTTATTGAGGTACTTAATGACTGCACGGTGTTCAATTTTCTCCATTATTGAAAATTGCGTCAGATTGCTTCGAACAAATAATCACAGAAAATTTATATTGTGCGGTATCGGAATGAAACTGCGCGCAATAAATCAATATGACACATACTAACAAATGACGGTAGATTTAAAAAGATGTCATAGCTCCATGTAGGTTAGGCACCGAAATTTTATATCCACCCTCGTATATATCTTGCCTGATTTTTGTTGGCTGTTGAAGCCAGAATGGGATGGGATCTCAATGGTTGTGTGTTCCTTTTCGGAGCTCTTCCTCCTGTATAAATTTGGATTTAACATAAAGATCTAATGCCACCATAATCTTCAACTATTGAATTTGAGGATTGAAGAACAAACCGTCTGCGGCTGGTCATATTGTAATTATATAGAAAGGAGCTCCATCCGGATTGCAGCAGTGAGTCTTGGACAACTTCCAAGAAAGGACCTCGTTCCCTCATTTACTTCTTACCATTACCAAAAACTGATTTGATACAATTGTTTGTTTATTGTATTTTTTTATTTAATATTGTTCTTGGTTGTGAATACAGAGAGGCCCTCGTGTTTAATCGGTCAACATTCAGTAAATGTATTTAAAAAGTCTGGCCATGCATGTAACAGTCCCTTTACCCCCAGAAGTGGTGATTTCTTTAACAGAATCTAATTGAAGTTTGTAAGGATCTCCTCCTTTTATCTTGAATGTATATGTACCACGGCCCATGAGTGTTTTCATTATAAAACAATATTTGGCGCCCAACTCACTTCATAATATCTATGTTCTCGGGTCAAGAGTAGTTTTATTTAACCCTTCTAGCTCGTGACAACTCAAGCATGTACACAGACCGCAGAATTTGTAACACGTCGGTATTTCATATCAGCTATATATTCTTTAACCTGAGTTTTATTGATTTCCTAGTTTGCCCTATATAAGAGAGTCCAACGTAACAATCAAGCTTGTACACTCCTGCATCTTCTAGAGGGATATTTCCCTGATTTTGCATTTCACTGATGGTAAGAATTGACTAACCATGTTTGGGACTTAAAATAAGTGTTTTGTCGAAACTCGCTTGAGAATATGGTCAATTTTTTCAGTACCCCCTTTAAATATAATAATATTGCAGATAAGCGCTCGATGTTGCCTGGTTTCGCTCGGCTTCTGTGGAGCAGTCGAAAACCCGAAGGTTGTTGTCTCGCAGAAGTTGCTTGACATGTTGAAATTCGGTATCCGGATATTGCTTGTCACAGATGCCTCGTGCTCTCTGAAACAAAGATTTAGCGACGGTAGTTAACTTTGTAGGGTGGTGACGGACATTGCCGTTTTGGTACCTATATGTATGTGTATGTTTGCGATATACTTATTTGGACCTAAGGTGTTATTGGGATTACGGATGATTAAAAGATCTAAGAAAGCTAAAAAAAAATGGTCTCTAACTCCATTGTAAAGTGAATTTTTTTGTTTATACTATTTATATGGGTAAGGGAAATGGTTACTTTATTTTTAGGTATAATTGTGAAAGTAACATCAACATACCTCAACATATATATATATATATATATATATATACATTAGTAATGTTGGCTTTTACACAACATGTACTGCTTTGTTTTATTATATTATATGTATGTATGTTGTGTACACAATAAAGTATATTTCATTCATTCATTCATCATTCTAATTATTGTAAGTTGTCATGCTCATACTTGCTTGTAGTACTTTGGTGTTTTTGTTGAAGTTTTTTTGAATAATTAGAATTTTATATGAATGAATGAAATATAAAGTATATTTCATTCATTCATGAAATATACTTTACTGTGTACACAAGATACATACATATAATATAATAAAACAAAGCAGTACATGTTGCGTAAAAGTGCCTCGTGCTCTCTGAAACAAAGATTTAGCGACGGTAGTTAACTATGTATATAAAACATAACTCAACATATATATATATATATATATATATATATATATATACACTTACATACACATATAAACGCATATATAAATAAATAAAATTAGATCGTGATCCGCACACACTCAAGTAGTGACTTTTAAGCAATTTTTTAAAAGAATCAAAATTTTTTGCACACTTAATGTCTAGAAGGAAGGCGTTCCACAATACAATGCCAATCTGTCATAGCAACTACTACAACGGTAGATGACATATTGTAGTAGTTGCTATGACAGATTGGCACGTGAAGGAGTAGATTGCCAGTAGACCGGAGATCTTTGGAAGTCGGGACACGAAACTTGAATTTTTCTTTCAAATAGATAGGAAGTTTAGGATCATACAGAATGCAGTAGACTGCCGAAAGAATTCGAATATTCCGGCGAAGTCGTACAGAAAGCCAATTGAGAGTAGAGCAAAATTCCGAAACATTTTCTTAAACTGAATATGAACCTGATTGAAAGATTTTGGAGCCGCTCAAGCTTATTTAGCTGTTTTTCAGTAACTTTCACACAGCAGATGTCACCTTAGTCGACAACAGAAAGAAGTAAAGACTTTTGTATAACTGAAATTTTTGTATAGATGGGAAGAACATATTGTAAACGCCTTAAGTGGTTCCACGTTGTATACAACTTTGTACTTATCTCCTTGAGTTGATGTGACTAGGAGGGGTTTTCATCGAGATATATCCCTAGGTTTTTTTACAATTTTACAATATGGCACAGCTGTACCATTGACAAACACACAAGGCAAACTATTCCAATCGATCCGTGCAGTAAGCCCTCGACTTCAAATTATAATTGCCTGCGTTTTCGCTGGATTGAGACGTAACTCCTGACTCTCACTCCATGATGAGACTACAGTGAGATCAATATTAAGTTCTTCTATGGCATCCGATAGTCCCTCAGGAGAACTTTGTCTATAAATTTGAAGATCATCAACATATAGATGATAATTAAAAGAAATCGATATATCTATTTATAAAAAGCGTGAAAAGAATAGGAGACAATATACTACCTTGAGGAACCCCAGAAGCAATATCAACCCATTCCGAAAAGTAGCCATCGATCTGAACCCTCTGTTTTCGGCCATGTAAGTAAGCGCAAAACCAATTAGCTGTTGTTTGAGATATATTGAGGGATACCAGAGTACTAAGGAGAATTTCGTGGTCTACAGTGTTGAAGGCTACTAAGGAACTAGTATTGGCACAATTGTATCAAGAATATCGGTTATCAGTTTACAACTAACTCTATCTGTACCGACAGCATTGAATGGTATAGACAATATATTTCGCTTCACGTCACTCATAGAGACTTTATTAAAACTGAACGGTGGGAGGCTGGATTTTAAAAAACGTGGAAGAATTATCAGTGTGATGACTTTTGTGTTAGTGTGGCCCTGAAATGATGACGCGAAACGTTTATTTAACAAATCCCCGTCATTTCTAATGCTAAAACTCTGAACCTGTCAGAGGTTTTAAATGTTTTCCAATAACCAGTGTTTTGAGAAACTTCCACACTTTTGACGGGTTGCCGTTCACATCATGTATATAGCTGCGTTGAGCATCTCTGCATATTCTGTTACAGTTATTACTAATTTGTATATACTTATCGCGATGTTCATCTGAGTTTGTTCTTATATACTTTGCTTTTTGCTACGTATACACATTTTAATTTCATCAGAAAGCCATAGGGCCAGTGAAAGTTTTATTTTAATCGGTCGGACAGGTGCATGCGCGTTATAAATTTGTTGTAATTTAATGTTAAGTATATCTAATTTTCCTTATCCATCAATCGTAGGAGCATTTAATAATTGTGTCAGTAGCTTCCACATCTATATTGAGATTTTCTTTTTTCATTTTCGCGAAGTTATGTTGCATAAGGACTTTAGGTTTACGTTTATCAGATCTTACACAATACGATAAAAAGGGAAGATCGTGGTATGGAAAGATTTCAGCTGGGCACTGTACATGCTTGGCTACAGAAGAGGGATTTTTCACGATGAAATGGACAAGTAAGGAATGAACACAGTTTGGAAAAATAGTAGCTTGGAGAGTAAGAATATGCATATTGTATCTACTAATGATAGATTCTAATTTTTTGGTACCACTGTCAACTTTAATCAGACACGTATTATAGTCACCCATTAATATAATATGAGAATAAGATGGAATAACAGAATCAAGTGAACACTCTAAAGATGAAAAATAATTCACATATAAGAGATTTTTTTCGGTTCGACGTTACTTCGATTATAAGATGCACCGCTGTATCTTCGGGTGGAGGTAGAGGCGAAAAACTAACTATAGTATAGGATAAATCTGCACGCGAATAAATCGCAACTCTTCTACCAACCTTACCAATCATTTCGTATCAGTTTGAATCCAGGCAAGCTATAACAAACAGATGGTAAACAAGGTTTAAGCCAGGATTCAGAAACTAGAATGGCGTCGATATAATCAAAGTTACTGAAAGAAGTTAAAAGATCGGAGTAGTGTGCCGGAATGCTTTGAGTATTTATGTGATTTACGTTAAAATTCTTTATGACATCTCTTAGATTAGCATTATTTAAAATACTGGACGTTGTGCTATGAAAACTCTCATTGCTACCAGAACTGCCATCTGACGGAAGTGAATAAAAGTCATAGTCACTGCGCGCATCAGTAATATAAAATACATAATAGATAGTTGACGCAATATAGAAACTAGATAAATTAAAGACAAAAACGAATACAAGATTATACTAATATTAAATTTAATGTTAGATTGCAAAAATACAAATCAATTTCTTAAGTAATCATTCACCCACCAGCAGTGTTAAGTAATTGAAATTTACGCATCATACTATCTTTGATTAAGAGGTAACGAGAAAAAAAAAATATTCCCAGCCAAAAAAAACAGCTTAAATCGATAAAAACACAAGAATTGTTTTTTTTTTTGCAAAACAAGGTGAAGCTGAAGAATCCAGTTCCTTTTGAAAAGCAGCCGTCTTCATAGTAAAAAGCTAGGACATCTCATCTATAGATTGTTTCATAGCTTCCATAAACCTGTCGTGGTTTACTTAACTTACTTATTTCAGTTAAATAAGTTTTCCATGCGGAGTGAGTACATTATTTTTCCGGCGAGTCTCCACGTACGCTCTTTGTAAAAAAGGGGATATGTCTCTCCTTTTTTGTTTTGTTATAAACGGGAGCATTCTAATTCTGAGAAATCATTATGTGACAGAGATATATTATTAGGCCCTCAAGGAAATATCTCACTTCGCTAAATATCCCACCGGGACTCGCTAATGGTTGCTTCAAACGACTGCCAAGGGAATAGATATTCTTCGACTTGCACCGTCTCAGCCAGAAGATAATTTATATGAAGAGGAGGTCGCTATTTTATACGCCCATAACTGGCAATATGTTATATATATAATTATTGTGTCACAATGTTAGTTACCTCACGTTTGCAAGATCAGCTAGTATATCCAAATTACAAAGTGTTAACATTATATAATTTTACAGGAATATGCTGATCTCCATAGCAATTAGCATTTCCTGATCGAAACTATATGTATTCATATTCAGCTAAGTCCCATATTATGATAAATGTCTTGCTTGTTATGTTCAACGACTAAATAAGTAAGATCTAAATACGTGCCAACGTGAATGGTGACTTCTGAAATTTATTTATAACAGCTTAAACATTTTATACCAGCAGTACGAGCCCGTTCCGCAACGTCTTTTTACAAATTATGATTCTTATTTTGAAGTTCGGCATCATGATCCGCAAACGTCTAAAAGTTACAGAGACAACAAATTCAACTTGAGACTATTTGTGTGACATCGCATCATTTTTCCTCGACCTCGTGTGTTACATTATTGGAATTTTCATACTGATCGCTTCATGGTGATTAGAATACGGCATGTGGCCTGTGTTCATTACAGATAATATAGGATTCTAATAGTTAAATAACTTCTCAAATCCGTCCGGTAGTTTCGGGATCAAGGGTAACAACAACAACAACACATCATCACACCAGTTCCCTAACGGGATAGGCAGAGAGAAGTGAAAAATTCAGTGCAAACAAACAACAAAACAATGTTTCCCATTTACAATATTAGTGTAGATTAAATCAGAGTCCCAGAATATTTCTCTTTATTACTTAGGTTGTTAATGTTGATACTTAAGATCTAACTGGACTAGTTATGATATAAAAGTTGTATTATAGCACTTGGAAATTCACAAGCTGCAAGCATAATTATTTTAGGTAGGTAGTTAATAATAATTGGTTTATGAGAACTAGCCAAGTTCAGTAGTTTAGATATTAGTGTGTACATACAGACAGGAACTGTCTGTAAAACTAAAAATCACTGAATTATTTAAAATATATTTAACAACAAGACATATTTATTGACGACAACTGACAAACGACTGGCCACTGAGCCAGTCGGTCGTCAATTGTCGTAAATACCAACTGTGGTAACGTGGCGGTTAGTCCGCGTGTTACGTGTAACGTGGCGGTTAGTCCACGTGTTACGTGTAACGCGGCGGTTACTCCACGTGTAACGTGGCAGTTAGTCTGCGTGTTACGTGTATCGTGGCGGTTAGTCCACATGTTACGTGTAACGTGGCGGTTATTCCACGTGTTACGTGTAGCGTGGCGGTTAGTCCGCGTGTTACGTGTAACGTGGCCGTTAGTCCACGTGTTACGTGTGACGTGGCGGTTAGTCCGCGTATTACGTGTAACGTGACGGTTAGTCCACGTGTTACGTGTAACGTGGCGGTTATTCCACGTGTTACGTGTAACGTGGCGGTTATTCCACGTGTTACTTGTAACGTGGCGGTTAGTCCACGTGTTACGCCAGAGGTGGCGGGTTCGGATCCCGCCTAGGCCATGGATGTTTATATATGTATTTATATTATAAAAATCTTAAGTATATAAGATTTCTTAAATTAATAAATAATTTATTATTATTTTTATTACTTAATATTAAATGTATTTCCATTCCCTAGTGTGTAATACTAGTCCTTATGGTACTTATCACAGGACTGGGCTAACGTGGTATGCTAGGGCCACAGATATTATTACTATTATTATTTACGCTAGTTCCTTACTGTCAGAGATAATGGATCATTATGCCACTTATCTTACTGTTCGAGAACCTGTGCGTGTACGCGGATCGAGTGAGTGAAGAATGTGTTAGATAGTAAGGAAAAGAGAGAGAGAGGACTCGCCTCACTCGCGATCGGCGAAGTCCGGTCTCATTCATCATTCGGTTTTTTTTTTTCAATTTCGGTTCAACAACTTTTGGACCTTCTACGCCGGACATAGCGAGTGGACTGCACAAATCGCACGGTCAAGACATGAGCACCAGGAAACGCCGTCAGCCAGCACCGCCAGCAGAGCAGCGATCAGCCAGGCCAGTCAATCCTTTCTTTTCTTAAATCCCCTTTCCTGTTATCTATTACTTTATTTTGTGCAAAGTATAAATTTCATCTAAGTCGCAGTTGCTTGCGCCCATTATGCGGTCGACATCAACACGCGTCAAGGGCTAAAGGACACGACATTTTTTTCATCATTATCTTTTTATTTCAAAGTCTTTATTAACCCCTAAAATGGATGGAGACGGTGACGAAGACAATATTAGGGAATTAATAAAAGAACGAGGTGTAAATATACATTCGGTGGAGAAAACACAGTTACCCGATACCAACAGTGTTGCAATCCAATTGTAGAGTCGCCCACAAAGGGCTCATATTCTATTGCAATCACGACAAAATTGATATAAGTGTGGCTGATGTACAGTTGGAAAAGGAACAGCTCGATAGGGAATCCTTTTAGAACCTATACTATGCTTACGTAACTAAAGCAAAATCTTTGTTAAATAAAATAAATTCGGAACCACATGATAATATTTTAGTAGGAACATGACTTTTACAAGTTAAGTTGCAAACTTTGTCGTTCTTTGTCGAATCATTACGTAAAAATATACCAATGTTTTAGCCCACAGTCGAAGTCATAGGAGTAGATGACTCAGTGACACATTGTAATCGTTCATGTCACATAAGTTTAAATTCGAAGAAGATCGCGCTAGAACTCTTATAAAGGAATATATAAGCTTATGGCACATGAACCGTATTTACAAAATCCCATCGCCTCACTGTTTCTTACCGCAACATTGTGTTGTAAGAGAATATAGTACCACAAGAAAACTTGGAGTTGTATTCTATGCAAGTGCTAAAACAACAACAGGTAAGTCGCTAAACGATATATAGTTAATAGGGTCTAGTTTACAAAGCAATATATTTTCAATATTATTACGTTTTCACCAGTATAAATATACTGCATGTGCCGATTTCGAAAAAAATCTATAGACAGATAAACATATATCCCGATCAAAGAAATTTATTATTAATTCTTTGGCGAGAAAATAAATCAGATGAACTCGGTGTATACCAGCTCAATACGGTGACGTACTGCGTGTGCGCCGTTCCTCAGCCTACGATGCATCAAGAAGCTGGCTGCGGAGTGCACAGGCACTGTGCAGCGCGCCATCGATAAGGATATATTCACGGAACCGATTATAACATTTATTTAACTAACACTTCTGATAAAATTTCAAAGGTTTTAAAATCACGTTGCTTTAATTTATATTAGTACAATTATATTAAACAGAATATTTAACATTGAATCCGAGTCTGATCATTCTAAAGAATTATATAAAACACTTGGTTTAGGCTGGATGTATTCTTTAGACGTATTGTACTTTACCACACATATTAAACATGATCAGACTAACGTAACCAAACACGTCATTTTATCTATTGTTGCACCAATAAACGATCCGTTAGGCTTGTTAACGCCTTCTGTCATCATTGCAAAAATGTTACTACAAAAATTGTGGTTATGTA
>JAFELO010000559.1:23547-33861 GCA_017140195.1 Eumaeus atala | reverse complement strand
GTCAAAAATTAAACGTTCATGGAGATTGACCTTTGATAACGTATACGTATGATCAGATTCCACTACAGTCATAAATTGGATTAGAATGTAACCCAATGTTTTAAAAATATATGCGCAAAATCGCGTGAGTCAAATTATGAGCTCACTGGTGAGCTGCCGTGGCTTCACGCGCAGGGCAAACACAACCTGGCCGGTCTGTCGTCTCGGGGACTCCGCTCAATTCGCTTCATAGTTCGGATCTGTGGTGGTACGGACCGACATTTATACGTGAAAATAAAATACACGAGTTCACTAATAATAATAATCATGATGATAACATCGTTAATATTACAGATTCACTTGAAATAAGGTCAAACGTTAACATTAGTTTAGTTTCGTTATTAAATTAATGATAATTTTAATTTTGTACGTTTTTAAAAAACGTGCGTTTGCCTATGTATTGCGCTTTATGAATAATACACGTAAAACTAACCAGGAGCGCGACACTGGTGCGCTCCTGGTTAGTTTACTGGTGAGCTCGCTGTTTCCTTATCAGTATTTGCTCGCATATCGCAGCAAGCATCGTTTCCCGAACTTTACAACGCATTATTAGGTAAAAATGTAACCTTTCGGCCGCCGAGAAATATATCTGGTCTTGGCGTATTTTTGGATTCTAATCGCGTTATTAGGGTCCGTGGTAGACTAAATAATTCAAGCACCTTTGCTTCTAATAAAAACACATCCGATATTATTATGTTCAAAGCCCATATTCATATTGTTTCAATCAGAACGTAAGCGGCTACTCCATGCAGACCCTCTATTACTTTTGGCCACTATAAGAGATAGTGGCCGCTTAGGGGTCGTGACTGGTACTGGTACACGCAAGTGGTACATAAGTGCATCACATGTACTCGTTTTAAAGGCAATCCATTTACAGTAAAAATGAGTAACTTACCAGCTGAGCGCCTGGAACCGGAATATCCCTTTATACGATGAGGTGTCGACTATGCTGGCCCATTGTTAATGTTTACTCGCAAGGGGAGAGGCGCGAAACTAGATAAATGTTATGTCGCTGTATTCGTTTGTTTTGCAACTTGAGCGGTGCATCTTGAAATGGTTACAAGTGTAAGTTCGGAAGCATATTTATTGGCTTTAAAGACGTTCATATCCCGTCGAGGAAAACCTTTGCAAATATTTTCCGTAAAAATTCGGGTACGCACAGCAAAAGAATTTCCAAATTTTTTATTTACTAATTTAAGATCTAATATTCAAAATTTTTGTTCAGATGAAAACATTCAATTCCGTTTTATTCCACCGTATGTATGAGGAGACTCATTTTGGGGGTTTGTGGGAGGTGGGAGTTAAATCCTGTAAACAACATCTCCGTCGTTTTTCGGGGTGCGAACTTGAGTTTCGAGGAGTTTATCACTTTGTTAGAATAAATTGAAGTGGTACTGAATTCCCGTCCTCTTAGTCCTATGTCACCTAATCCTAACGACCTACTCCCTCTTACACCCTCTCATGTTTTGATTAGTCGGCCGCCAGTCGCACATGCCTGTGAAGACGTTGCCGATCAGCCCATATCACACGCCAAAATTTTTGGAAGCCTTGGTCGAAGGAATTTATGTCGGAGCTGCAGACCTAAACCAAATGGTAGGATAACCATGACGCCATTATGCGCTGGTAATAATGAAGGAGAATAATATGCCACCGTTGAAATGGCGCCTAGGCAGATTCATCCGTACCTTGGCCTGGAAGGACGTGCACGTATGCCTGACATCAAAACCGCCTCAGGTGTTATCCAGAAGTCTTACCCTAAGCTGTGTCCGCTGTTTGAAGAGGAGCGCAAACATACTTGCTAGCTAGTTTTCTACTTACCTTCTTCATTTGGAGGCTGTTGCTCCAAGGTGGGGCCATGTTCGAGAACCTATGCGCGTACGCGGATCGAGTGAGTGAAGAATATGTTAGTGTCGTTAAACCATATAATTGTGAGGGAAACAGTGCTTATGTGTAGATAGTAAGGATAAGAGAGAGAGAGAGAGAGGACTTCGCCTCACTTGCGATCAGCGAAGACCGGTCTCATTTATTATTCGGTTTCTATTCGCCATTCGTCAACTACAAAACAGGATTCATCGTCGGGAACTGAAATGTATAGACCTATTTCGTAAAATTATACGTTAAAGTTCAAGTTCGTTATCATTTAAAACCATCATCAACACTTTTAGCCTTGTTTCTGCCTGCCACCTGCCTGCCTGAAAATTATTCGAAACGACAAAGAAAAACTTAAATAATCTATTTAAAGCAATTTTATTTTTCAACGCAGCTTCCTTCTACCATGGTGCATTTAGTCCAGCGCTTCTCCAATGCCGTTACACCAGTTTGATAAAATGTTCTCTCTATCCCCTCATGATACTCGTCTACAGTTGGTTTCTTCACTAAATTTTTGAAGCAAGCTTGCATGATACTCTTCACTTATTATTTTTCCTCTTTGCAAATAATCCCTCGAATACCCCAAGAAACAGTCGCCATCACTTTGCCGGCCGAAAACCCCGTTTTTGCTTTCTTCAGCGCAGGTTTTTCGCTCTCATTCCACCGCTTAGATTGTTCTTTTGTTTCAGGAGTGTATAATGATGTATCCATGTTTCATCTACTGTCACACACGCCGCAGAAACTCGTTAGTATCACGTTTAATTTACGCTAAACACTCCGAATATTCGTCCACTGTTGCTTGTGGTTAACAGTGAGCAAATGCGACATCCATCACGCGTTAAGCTTTTTCATTCGCAACTGTTGGTGTTAAATGTTTAAAACGCGTTCCGAGGAAATGCTTACCATCTCTGCTATCTGCCGCAACTATAAGCGATCATTAAAAACTATTTTTTTTGAATCTTTTTGATCATGTCCGAATTCGTGACTTCATCTGGACGGCCAGATCTGTTGGCGTTCAGGTAAATCAGTTACCCAGGTGTGATTTGTAGGAGCAGTATTACCTAAAACATTGTCTAGCTCGACTTTGATCGGGGTTGCTGTTTTTCCTTTTAGAACGTAACTTTACCACCACACGAATACGAATTTCGTCTCTTTCCATTATTGAGAAGAATTACGACAGAGAAAGTTTTAATTTTTTTTCACGCATATTCCATCAGTTGGAATAAATTCGAATTTGGCGTTCTATTTTCGTAAAGATGACAGAATATAACGTAATAAATTTTGTTTGCCTATCCTTTTTTTTAAATTCGTCGTTTCGGCCAGTTATCAATCAGCCTGGTATGACTCTATATACCTGGTGTAAAGTGCGTAGAATATTTCGATCCTTTAACTTTGTGACTTTATATAACAATCGTTTGTTTTTTCGCACAACCGCAGAGGGCATTCTGGCCTACAGCCAGATAAATTTTCGATGATGTCGAAGATGATGTTGCGGAGTAAGAGAACTTGGTCCGTACAACCTCTTCCCGACCTAAAATCCGTCAGTGACTACCAAAACATTTCTTTGGTCATCTCTTACGTTATTATTTGAATGATCAAAATTTTTTCATAGCGTATGTGAAATATATTGAAAGTAGATGGGTATATACTATTTTTCCTGTCTCCTTATAAATATAGAAGGAGTTATAGTTCAGGGGTAGCACAACTGTCAACTACGGTATGCTGTGAAGGCGAAAGCTGCTAAGCATAAATGTACTTATATGAAAAAATATGTGATTCATTTGAGTTTTTATGAACAATGTATTTAGTAGAAAGGGTTTCTTGGATAAAACTTGGTTCTCTGTATATGTAACTGATGTAGATGAACCGATTACTAATATGTTTAATAATTCGTCTATCGCCCATACTTACATCCCATACTGTTCAGTTGGTAAGTATAATTCAACGTGAATCAAAGTCTCTATTACTAGCCCATGCTAATTAGTCCAGTCTTTGTTGAGTCTACCTCTGCCTACTTCTTCGGGGATACCAGGCGTGAACCTACTTTTTTCTTTTTTTTTTTGTGAAGTCCTCCCTTTTTAACATGCAGATGATAACACGAAATATAACCATGTACCTGCTTAGTAAATAAATATAAGAATACAGAACCATGAATTTTATATTTTTATTTATTAAATATAATATTTACTTGTCAATGATGTATGTTTGTATACGCGTATTGTGTTATTTGCATTCACTTTCGTTTATTTTACTTCCAGCGTCAGACCTTCGGCCGTTGCCAGTTTGTATTGGTATAATGCGGTGCGCATATTTTCTGAAGACAATGGCACTGAACTCGGGTAGTTTACTTATGTATATTAACTATATTTTCATTATAATGGTTACACAGGATCACTATCTACTGTGTTCTGAAATATGTTCGATCTTCTACCGGAGCAGTACCAGAAGAAATCTACAAAATACGATTTTTTTTCTAGTGCAGGAAAAGCCTCTACCCCACGAACGTGCTTTGAAAACGTTTTCATATTTAAAGACGTAATTGTAGTCTCCCGCGGCTGTTACCGACGAGCCTATAATATCTAAGAGTATAAACATGATCTGGGTCTTACACTGGTAGCTGGTGGCCATAAAGTGTCCCTAGATATAGACACTTTACGATGTCATCACGAACGACCTTATTAAAGTATTTTTTATGTTCCGGCCGCTCATAATGCGCACTCGGTCACCAGTACTTCAAGCCAATAATTATTGTTTTGATTTTGTTGCCTGGCTGTTGTTATTAGTATTTGACTACAAGGGACATATTTTCGGCATCGAGCTTAATGTTACCAATGTAGAATCTAAATGGTCAATCCTATACATTCGTACACGATTTCATCCGAAATAATGTGTAGGTGAGTGCAGTCTGTAGGTGTATATGTGTCGCGTATATTATTGGACACGGCTCTTAAGCGCCTCGATTGCTCGAAGCTTGAGAGGTGAGGGACACCGCTCGCATCGGCTCCATACTGAGAGTGGCACTGGGTAAAGTACGCGAATAAATGAGTGCATACATTGATGTTCATATGGATCGATTTACATGTTGCATCAGCAAGCGTTGGGGGATATCTATTACGCAACATCTATAAATGACACTTAGACGGTACTCGGCGAGTTATTTGTATCCAATGAAGCTGGTCTGGACTTCTTGCCAATTAATATTTTTAAATATATTTAAATTGGTAACTATGTTACAAATTTAAAAAACCGGCCACGTAACCCTCGGAACGGTACGGAACCCTCCGTAGGCTATACCGCTAGCCTAGGGTTCCGTAGCAGCAGTGATTGAATTGTGAAACCCCATTTCTTTTTCAAAAGGCGCATTTGTTCCAATACGAAAACCTTTGTTCTATGTGTTTGATTTCCTCTATAGGATCCTCATCGCAGTGACCGACAACGAACAATATGAAGAAGAAGAAGGGAATGTAATTTTCTTCTGCTACAGGTCGCGCTGTGGTTTCGTTTGTGTCTCTGGAGACAGAATGAGGCAACACGAGGTTAGGTGATAGGCTTAGCGAATATGTTATCTTTTTATTTTACTTATTATTTTGATATAATAATAAAATGGTATGGTTAGTTATTTTAAAG
The DNA here is from genome assembly GCA_017140195.1 of Eumaeus atala. Classification (NCBI taxonomy): domain Eukaryota; kingdom Metazoa; phylum Arthropoda; class Insecta; order Lepidoptera; family Lycaenidae; genus Eumaeus; species Eumaeus atala. The sequence continues at coordinate 28,326 of JAFELO010000559.1, read as the reverse complement.
TGAAGGTTATAGTTATACCTAACTAAATTAATTAATTTGGTATAACAAAGCAAAGTCCCCAGAGTCTGCAGCTTTGTATGTGATAATTTTCTTAGGACCCAGTGAATATTATCCAAAACGATTTTCATGATACCTTCACTGTAACATAGTGGAAGTTGTGGAGAAAGAAATAGGGTTCCGTAGTGAACAACGAACCCTTATGGTGTCACCATGTTCATCTACCTATTGGTCCGTCCGTCCGCGGTTTAGCTCAAAGCCGATCCAAGTGCAGGTATAGAGTTGTAGTAAGGTATAGAGCTGTAGTAAGGTATAGAGTTGTAGTAAGGTATAGAGTTGTAGTAAGGTATAGAGTTGTAGTAAGGTATAGAGTTGTAGTAAGGTATAGAGTTGTAGTAAGGTATAGAGTTATAGTAAGGTTTAGAGTTGTAGTAAGGTATAGAGTTGTAGTAAGGTATAGAGTTGTAGTAAGGTATATGTTTATATCAATTACACCGGTGAAGTTTTAGGTTCGCTCACATAAAGTTTAGATGATAATCATTTTGGGACTTTCCCATAGAGGAGTGACGAGGATAGGACTTTCGCTTTTGGATTTAGTAAATCGTTTGTGACCTTCCCAATGGACTGAGAGGCAATTCGAAACCTCAAACGTAGTTAAGACTTTCTTTACCAATTTGTCTGATCGATTGTTGATTTAATCTGATTGGCGATGCGTATGGGAAGTCTGTGCTTACCTAAAATGGGAGTATATACATATTATATGACATAAATATCAAATTATTGGATAATTAGTATAATAACGGCCGTGCTATTTAATTATATATCATCACACCTGCCCGTCCTACGCACATTCTTACCTTACCTTCACGCTTATCGGGACCACGTAGTACCAGGATTGTGGTCTTACCGCAATCACACAACTGAGTGGTTTCCGTTTTGGGCACTATATTACACTGTTGTGCATTTTCCTGTGTTTATCTAATATTATATATATATAAAAAAACTCTTTTATAGTAGGTGCCTACACTAGCACCGTCTCATATTGTATTGTGCTCATTATTTTAATTTAGGTGAGAAATATATTATTGTGTTTACAAAGTTTGTATAACAGTGTAATTTATACCTAAATAAAGGTATATTCATCCATCCATTCATTCATTCATTCTTTCATTAAGCAGTTATATTTGGCTATCATGATAGTCTCGCTTAAGGGATCCGACTCGTACTTAGCATTTTTATTGAGCTACGGATAAGACACCGCACGTGGCGCGACACACACTTGATCGGTTTTACGCAGAATTTAATTTTTTGCAACACACTGGTTTGACGCTAATCCACGGGCAGAGCTAGTATTATATAAGATAAGCTCCTCTTTGTTGTAACAAATCACTGCCATATTTCAAATTTCAATTAAAACTATTTGGTGATATTTCTGTCGTAAGAATGTAAGTGTTTATATTATTAAAGTTAAAGAAAGTATTTTTGTTACTTCTGAACTTTCCTTCTGATACAAAGAAAGGGAATACGTTAAAAAAGGGAACAAGATACCCACAATAAACTCTGCTGGGTACCTTATCATTCTTTTAGTTGTGATCCTTTAAATTTTAAAGGTTGCCCTCGACTTCCCTGAGATCCTATCACCAAATCTGAATCTTGAGACGTCATCGCTAGTCCTGGTGACTTTCTGAATATACTATATTATATAATCGAATAAAACATAATTTGAAAAAAAATTGTCGTACTGGCAAATATCCCTTAGGATTCAGGAGGAATAAATTATTGGATCTATTGTATTCCCATATCATTAAAGAGCACAGGTTTTTGTCCTATTTTTTTTTAACCGCAGTGCCTGTGCGTGTAGCTTGCTGGTTGTGATAGAACCTACAGCCTGTGAATCAAACCAGCAAGTCTGGTTGAATACGCTACACGTGGGACTCTCAGAAAGTTATGCGACAGTGAAAACTATCTTCTTTAGATAAGTATATTTATATTAAATATTTTCGAACTACGTTCCACAAGCCCAAGCCTTTTTGCTCAATGCTAAGGGCACATCTTCCGGCAACGAACCTTGTGGGATACAAGGTTCGTTGAATTTGAGCACATTCCTTTTAATTTTAAGGAATATAAAGAAATCACCGGTGCTAATTCAGGGCTGCAAGGAGAGCCACTCAAATGTTTATTCGGTGCGCTGTCCAGAAAGTCCCAGAAAGATCCCGCGAAGTCCTGTGCTTGGTCGCTTGTTGCTCCCAACGGAAAACATTTCTGGCAAGGATTTGGTAGTGCACTATTTAGCATCAAAGCTCCTTTAATCCCGTTAGGGAATTGACACCAGCAAACCAGTCATGAAGTAACTAGCGTTCAAAATATTTCCCACGCTTCTAGATCGCTTCACTTTGGTAGGCGTGGCTGCGTTTTGAAACTCCCAAACAGTGAGCTGTCGCTTCGTTTCTGGACCAAAATGATAAATCCAGGACTCTGTGGGTGATGCCTAATGGTCTTGTAAATTGTGCGGCTCCCAGCGTGAAACTATCTTCCTTATGCGAATATGTTCTTGTAAAACCTCGTGAACGCTTTTCGATCCAATCCGAATTATACACTGAATCTCCTACTACGTAATTCGTCTATTCTCTTGAATTTATGAAGCAAAGTTAGTCCACCACGTTTGAATTCGTTATACCAATGACAAACGGTTACCTAGCAAGCATCTTCATCCACAAATGACATTTGAAGTCTATCTTATGATTTATATGGTTCCAGGTGACGTAAAAATCATAACGCGAAAAGTTTCCAAGGTAGGTCAATTTTTCAGTAAGACACGACAATTTTAAAATTGAAACGTATCTTTACTTGTAAATAATTATATTATCAAAATAAAATATATCCAGTTAGTGTGATAATACATAATACCTCTTTCCTTCAAAACTTTCTGAGTGGTCTGGTACAAATGTGTATTATAACTACAATAGAAAGTGTAGTGATGTCAATGACTAGTTCAATATGACAATGCCTATAAGTAAATGAACCTTCCGCACTAAATTGTGTGTCAATACAGGTTTAGCCGACTGCTATCACTTACGACGCCAAGCGCCATCGGCCTCGCGTCTCTAGCCGAGGAAGTTGATGTTGCGTTACGTTGGTTGAAACATGTGATCCTGATTTGAACGAAGATCATTTATAGCAATTTGAAATTATTTGATTTCATTAGGATTTCAAAGATGGAAATCGTTTTATTTTTGTCGTCTTTATCTCTACCTCGCTCTCTCTCTCTCTCTCTCTCTCTCTCTCTCTCTCTCTCTCTCTCTCTCGCCTCAGTTATTTTAATGGCAGCTATATTATACGATTAGTCTTGTTGAATCTATATGAAACCAAAATTACAGTACACTTTATTAAAAAACGTGTACCAGCAGCTCTAGCTCTACTGTAACACGATTTCTTATTACAAACGGTGGTTTGAGCTTAGGCGAAGACCAAGCTATGATTCTAAATTTAGACTTAATCTGGCCCTAGTCTAAATCTTAGAGTACGATTCTAATCTCAAGATCAAGTGTTAATGTTACTTCATCTCAGTATATTTTACGAGTGTTGCTATGATAATATCAGTTTATTAAAATATTCAACGAAAACGACACAATTCAACAGGATTTTTCTATGGATTTTCAAATATCATTCATTTTTATGAAATATCACTTTAAATATAATTTATTAAATTTAAGCAAATAAATAAATCTTTATTGCACCCACCAATTGACAAATATAAAAATAATGGTTACAATTTGTAGATGTATAAATAAGCGACCTTATCGCTTTAAGTGATCTCTTCCAGGCAACCATCTTTTAACAAGGATGTATTGCTAGGAGATGAGGGGGTGCTAATAAATAAAATTGCATTACATACAAATTAAACTTAAAAACTAATAATAATAATAAACAAAAGGAAAAAAAAGTGTAATACGTATCACATGATGGACAAATAACAATTTATTGCGAAAGAAGTAAAAAAAAAGATAAAAAAGAAGATGAGGAGAAAATAAAGGTTATTATAAGTAATTACGTTTGTAATGTATTTGACAAATGACGCTATTAAATTTTCGCACAAAATAAATAGAAATAATATGGGTTTTCGGAAAAAAGACTTATATATATAAAAGTATTGCTCTTTTACCAGGCTATTAAAGTTGTTGAGACTTCTAGCTTGCCTTATTCGATTAGGTAACGAGTTTCAAAGTCTAATTGAAGTGGATTTAAATGAGTGGTGATAAAATTTTGTCATTTGTGTAGGAGAATTTAATTTGTTAATGTGACGGGTGTTTCTTAATTCTAATGAGTAAGTGAACATCTCGTTAAGGTATGATGGAGATCTGTAGTCGTGGAGTATATTATATGGATGACGTAGCACGTGAGTACTCCTGCGTAGGTGGACTGGGAACGATTTGAGACTTGCTCTGTATTCCGAGACATGGTCAAACCTGCGAAGGCCAAATATGAACCTGACACAAAAGTTCTGCACGCGCTGAAGTTTCCTAGTTGTCCTTCTGTCAAGTTTATATAGCTCACATCAGCATAATCAAGTATGGGGAGAAGCAATGACTTTGCAAGATCAGTCCTATTAGATATAGGTAAAAAAAATTCGTAAATGTCTTAAGGATGCGGATGCACAGTAAATTTTCTTACACACTGCGCTAAATTGACCACTACCAGGACCAGGATATTTCATGCATACTCCATCCAATGTGATAGATGAGATGTTATCAAAATTACCGTTTTAGATGGCAACAAGGTCAT
>JAFELO010000559.1:9956-23358 GCA_017140195.1 Eumaeus atala | reverse complement strand
GCGGAGTCGGTGCTGTCACCGCTGTCGGTGGCCCTATAGGTAGCTATGAAACCAATTCATAGAAGATTGAGAGATGTTAATGGACTTTAAATAGCTAACCACTATGTGTAAGTCTACAGAATTAAATGTGTTGCTAACATCCAGTAATGTTTATATGGTGATCTTTTTAAAATCGATCCCAAGACGAATGTCATTTGTTATCTCAGTTAATGCAGTTTTTGTACTGTGCCCTGTCCCGAAACCAGATTGCAAGGGGACAAGGAGATTATTTTCGGTAGGTATAGATTTAATTGATGATATATTAGTGTTTCAAAAACTTTAGAGAAAAAAGGGAGGATAGAAATTGGTCTATAATCTAAAGGGAAAGTGGGCTTAACTATTTTTAGGGAGAGGAATGATTAAAGCATCCTTCCATATTTCAGGAAAAACGCCTGCAGAGATTGAGAAATTGAAAATATGCGTAATAACTGGAAGGAAGATATCAAGTATAGGAGTAACCATATTTCTACTAATATTGTCATGCCCAATGGCTTTTGACGAGATTGACGAGGTAGCTTTTGACGAGATTGACAAGGTAGCTTTTGACGAGATTGACAAGGTAGCTTTTGACGAGATTGACAAGGTAGCTTTTGACGAGATTGACAAGGTAGCTTTTGACGAGATTGACGAGGTAGCTTTTTTCACATCATGCTCATGAAAGTGCTTAATATAAAAAGGGTCAAAAGAGAGAATTATTTGAGATGAATATTTTCATTCACCGTTAGTTGTTTAATATGACCGTCAAAATTACTAGAGAGAGTAGAAGTGTTGATTAAGAAATTTGAGTTCTTCTGTATTTAGAGGGCATGATGATCTAGACTTTCCAATTCCTAAAGTGGAATTTCCAGACTTTGCTGGGATCACCATTTTCGACCGATATGTGTATATGGCATCTCTGTGCATCTCTACACGATGTATTGCAGCGATTCCGAATTGCTTTATATTCTTCTTCCTATATCTCAGAATTATTTAGTGTTACTTTATCTCCAGCAACATTTTTTTTTTTAAATAAATGCCTAATCTCTTCTGCAAACCTTTTTTGGGGCGGACAGGTGCATGCTTGTAATATAACGTCATTAGTTGTCTATTAAATATAATCAACTTGTTAGTAACAGTACTAGTTTCAATCATCTTTGATTGTCCTCTTGGACTACTGAATATTCTGAGCGTCAATTATTAAGAGTTCAATATCAATATCCTTGAAATTGCGCTGCATCAGAATCTGTGATTTAATTTTGGGTGGCTTTAACACATATGAAGAGAAGAGAATATCCTGACATGACATAGAGCGAGTGGAGCACTGTCCATGACCGTGAACAAGAGCCACAGATGAAATAATGAGTAAAACAAGGAGCATTGCAGTCAGGAATTGTATGGGTGAGTTCGAGTGGCAGCACATGTAAGTTAGTAGATTCAATAGTTGAGAGCAATTTTTTGGACCTCGAATCATTTTTTAACTGACATGTGTTGAAGTCGCCCATTAAAACTGTATGAGAGTATAATTTGGTGTACTTCTCCAGAATGGACGGACCGTAGAAAACACAAAGTAGAAGCTTCGTGTAACAAAGTTGGACTTCAGGAAGCAAATGTTCTGCTGCATCAGTCGGAGGCGGGTTTGTCGACATACTAAGTACCTGATAGGGAATATTAGACTTAAGGTATACAACGACACCTTTTTCTTGATGACGAAGGTGAATTCATTTACGCATGATACCTGGGGACCCCGGTACGCCCCCAGGCGTACGTTAGATTCAGCAATTGGTAGCAATACCAACTAAGCCCCAACGGGAGCCTTCAGCCGCTATTAGTGGAGGGGACCGGATCTGCAGGCAACAGGAACCGTCCAGCGACAGGCTGGCCTCGGCGAAAAGACCAGACTTTATCTCCTCGGGTACTGTCCGGCTACGCTATGAAAAGTGCCCAAGACGCCATGTTTTGATGAAGTACCGGGAGTACCGAGTAAGGACCGGGTTCCCATCCCCGCCCGACACAGAACACAGGGTACTACTACTTCTACTTCGTATCCCCATTCGCCGTCGGCTGGGGGAGGCCGCGTCGGCAGCCTCCTCTCTCACTCGCTCGTCGGCTGCAGAGCATCGCTACGATGATGCTCGACTTTGACAAGTCCCCTCCTACAGCTGATGTGAGATCGTGACTCAGCGCCGCCCGTGGGCGCACACCGTGAGGGTGTACTGGGGTGAGTCCACCGCCGCTTCATAATCTTCACAACGAGTCGTCGGCTCCCTTCAGGCCGTCCTACACAAATACTCACCGAAGCAACCATGCCCGGTGAGCACCTGCGTCAGACGGAAGATGAGGGGTTTGCGCATACGGCGATTCTACCGCTCGAGGACCGGGCGCAAGGCAGCCGTTATCTCTCTACCGTACGGCTGCCGCGCCAGGACCTCCCCCCACCTCTGCATTAACGCTACATTCCCTGACCGGCGGACCTGGATCTCGTCATGCATTGAGCTCAGGCCGAGAGGTCTCCCGTCCGAGACAGAGCAGATGACACCCATGCCGGGGAGGAGACGGCCTCGCAGGACCCAGTCGTACCCAACGTCCCACAGGATCAGTCCAAGTACGGAACCCTTCGTGATGCCACGCTCGACTCGCCGCCACTCCACGGACCCCGACCGGATCTCGAGGACCACTCCGCGACCGGAGAGGGTGGCACATTGAATAATTTCAATGCCAATCACGACGTGCGGGAGACTGTTGAATGCGTTCGCGATGTCCAACGACACCGTGACCACCACCTCCCCGTGTGTTCCGCCTCACCCGTCACCGCCCGCAAGAGCCTGAGGGCGTCGATCGTCGACCAGTGTGCTCGGAACCCGAACTGTGACTCCAAGAGTCCGGGTCCCGTGTCCTCCTCCAGATGCTGAACGAGACAGGAGGCCACAATCCGTTTCAAAGCCATCCCAATCTTGTTCAGCAGCACCACCGGTCGAAACCACGATGCCGAGTCCAGGGCCCGCCCTGTCTTTTGAATCAGGCAGAGTCGACCCTCCTTCCATGCCCCCGGGAACTGACTAGACCGCAGACAGCAGTCAAAAACTACCCGGAGGCTATCCCGAGGTGCACGAGAGAGACCGCCAGTACTCTCCCGTGCACTCCGTCGGGACCCTGTGCCCTCTTCTTACTCTGGAGGCGAGTCAGATCTCCTCCATTTCAGCCTCCGTGACGGGTGGCAGAGCACCCCCCTCCTCATCCGATGTCTGCCGAGCCATCCTGGGGGGCATGATGCCCACGGGTGTATGGGGAAAAATTCCCCGACGATCCTCCCCAGTTGTTCCGGCTGGAGCATCTCCGTGATAGGGCCCGACTGGGCGCGGAGAGTGTTCTGCGCCCATTTGTACTGTCGGCCCCAGGGATCACTCTTGAGATCCCTTACAAGCTCCTGCTGGGCCTCCTCCTTGGCTCGGCACATGGCCTGCTACAGGATCACCTTTTCCACGTAGATCCTGCCTGTGGTCCCTGTCGACGTCCTGGAGTCGTTTCCGCCTGCTCCGTGTGTACTTCCTCCTGCTGCCACAAAATCGCGCCTGTTGGCGCGGACTCCTTCACGCAAGTTGTCCAATTCCCGCTGCAACCGCGCGTTGTCGGCCTTAGCCGCCTAGCCTCCCCGTCCTCAGTGCAGCCCACCAGGGACTCCATCATATCCCTGATGGATCCCGCAGCCCTCTTAATTTTGGAGGCGTAGCCGCCCTCGAGATTGGTCGATTTACCCGTTAGCTCCAGTATAAGGACTACATTGGCCTCTGCCGCCACCCTTACTTCCTCGACCCCACACCGACCGACATCCTCCAAAATTATAGGAGTCGCCGCCTAGATCGCTCCGCCCTCTTTCTCCTTAAGGAACGCCCTCTTGCGCAAAAATTTACCTACAGAGGTCATTACATAATCTGTGCACTCAATATCATTGGAATCTTCAGATGATGAACAAGTAAAGAATTCGTCACTACTATCATTTGATTTATCCGTCAGTATATTGTGTACTCACAATTAAAACAAAATTCATAATTATATCTACAAACTCAACAAACAAATTGAACTAAAATAAGCAAATAAATAGCATACCTACTCGCAACTGGATTGATCAGCAGTTATTTAACAATTTAGAAGAAAGGAACAACAAGAAATACAAGTATGGGAAGATAGCAAGATGTACTAAACATCATAGACAAGTCATCAATAATCATCAAATATATATATGATCTACAGTAAAATTATCTTAAAAGCAATTTAAAGTATATAAGAAATATTACGTGAAGTCATTGTGGCTGTATGTGAAATTATCGATTGCATTGAAGGAAGCAGAAAAAAGTTAGGCTTGACACATTAAGTTTGTTACTTGGCAGCCGCAATGAATTCTCATCAACATTGAAAAATGCAAAATCATGTTTCTATTTTTCTTTTTTTAACTGTTCACTATAACTATATATACCTGTAACATAACAATTAATCTCTAACACCCACGATCATAATAAATATTACTAATATACCAAGAAATACATAAAACAAGTATACCAACTATCAAGCAAAGAGGACAATCAAATTGGTTACTTACGAAAATTAAGAATATTAATTTTTCTTTTGCCTCGTTTTTTTTGGCACGCGAGATTGGGGCGCACTTTTGTACTGCGGGAGCGGAGTTCGAAGCGCTGGGAGCGCAAGCATCCGTTGTGGAGCTGGGTATGGCTTCCAGCTGCGCCATGCCGACCACACATAGGCGGGAGCCTTCCGATACCATTACATAAATACATCCATCCTTCGTCCAGCACTTCGAAGTTCCGTACCTTTGCCGCGCTTCTAGAAATACCTTGTGCCTGCCTTTGTCAAAAATTCTGATAATGTTATACCAATTCCTTTTAGTCCCGTTATAGCGAACCATACATTAGTACGCAGTGTGGCATTCATAAATTAAATTTTTAATAGCACCATCCGCTTACATTTAGATAAAGTACACAGTTACTGAGACATCAAATGATCTGATAGTAACGCAATATTAACTTGAGCATCATCATTCTCATCCTCAGGTACACCATGGACTAGGAACATCTTCCGCCCTGAATTATGTCGCTTTGTATAGTTAAAATATATATTTGCTGCTGTAATGAGTTTACGGCAAGGACAATAAAAGTCTTGAACACTTGGAAATCTCCAGAGACCTTGTTGGATTGTCCCACAGCCAGCGTGGAAGATGAAGACTTCTCACGATCACTCTCAAATTCAGCCACCCTTTTGTGGAAATATTGAGACACTTCACTCATTGATTTTACAATGAACTCCGTCTTGCTTGTGAAAAATCCATAAAGTTTGTAAATAAATGTTTTATATTTATTTTAGGTACTGTTTTGTTATGGAGTTGCTGGTTGGTTGCTTTAAACATTAGTGCATATTATATTAAAATAGTAAGAAAATGACTAATTTTTCGCAATAATTTAAGTACATTTTAATAAAAGAAGAATATTTTATCTGGTCAATAATCAATGATTTAATTAAATTCTCCTACTTTTCTCGTAAAATGGTACGTAATGAACAAATGAATGAGTTGTGTGTACAATCTGTGAAACAATCTGACTGAACTCAGTTCCAGTACTGAGTATACTGTTCCAGGATACTGTGTAGCCCAAGCTCATTTTGTAATAAGGTCATGTTTAAGAAAACGATCTAAATTTGGCTATTGAATAACTAGATGTCGACAAATACAATTGAAATTCAATGTTAGTATATGGACACTTCTGTTCTTATTAGAAAACGCGCTACTGAAGAGTGGTTGATGATGATTTTGCATTACAAACGATGGTTTAGGATTTTTACAAATTTTATTGTAGATAACATATGAAACTCGTCTTTTATTTAAATATTCTCGATAGATAGTTTAATTTTTAATCTGTGAGCCTATCTGAGATGAGTCGTCTTGGCGTTCACTGAAGGAGCTCTACGTCCAGCAGTGGACCGATAAGGGCTGATAATGATGATGATGATGATCTTACCTGAAGGCCAAATGTCAAATTTGCTTAGTTTCCAGTTTATTTGTAAGTTGTGTAGCGTATGCATCTATTTTAATCCGATAATTGTCAAAGAATGATCACTGAAAAAAGACTTTAAAATATAAACTTTGTAGTTTCCACAATCAAGGTAAAAGAAGTGTCATCGGTGTCACATTTAGGTCTCCTTCTCGAAAGCCGGTAGACGTGGCTCATTCATAAAGTAGGTGGGCCAATTCTTACGTATCTGGGACTATTCATGGGCATACCATCCTCAATGGCCAAGTAAAATAATTCCTCCTTGCCTGTACACGACATGATAAGTGAATCGTGTTGGGTAGGCTCCCACGGATGAAGGCTATTCGGCGGTTTGTGTCTGTCTCAAGTTACGCAGCACGCGCACTGGCGGGTAGGTAGGATGCGAGATTGTTGGCAGATGTAAATAGATGCTGTGTAGAGTAGAGAGCAGGCATCCGACCCTCGAAGAGCTGCGGAGGTGGAAGTGGTATATCCAGGAAAATTTCATAAGGGTAATACAGTAACAAGAGGTTACATTACACTCAGTAAGACTATATAGTAGAAAAAATGTATATACATACACATACATACATAGTACAAACCCTTGAATAATATGAATAATAATTTCTCTTCGGACGAAGTCGGGTAACAGTACCTCATGTAAATTTACTTCTGCCTTTTGTCTAAAACGACTTTTCCTTAATTTATGACTGCGCCGTGAACTTCCGATCTCGCCGTCTATCTACTCGTCGCGAATCGCTATCAACTTTATAGCTCTTTTATATCGCATTCGACTGACGCGGGCAAATTGAAGCGCGGTGTTTATGGCCCACCATATCGCTCCAATCTGTTGTCCAATAATGTGATTAGTGGCGTACGAATACCAATCATAGAACGTTTAGACGTTGCAAGAATTTACCTGAAAGAAAGAACTGTAAATGAACTGAAAATGAACAGAGGACGGGTCTTTACTTTAATAAATTATGAAAATGAACAGAGGACGGGACTTTAATAAATTATGAAAATGAACAGAGGATGGGTCTTTACTTTAATAAATTATGAAAATGAACAGAGGACGGGTCTTTACTTTAACAAATAATGAAAATGAACAGAGGACGGGTCTTTACTTTAATAAATAATGAAAATGAACAGAGGACGGGTCTTTACTTCAATAAATTATGAACTAAAATTTGCGACGGAAATCAAACTATGCCCGTAGGCGAAAATGAAAATTCGTTCAGTAGATTATGAGAAAATCGACCACGTACAGACGAACGGCTATTGGGGACGTTTCTTTTTATAATGTCTTATAATACTACAATAAAACTACTTTTACAGATTTTATCGCGGTTTATTAAATTATTTATGTAGCCCGACGTTTCAGATGTTTCACAGCAACTATGGTCACGGGTGGAGTGATATGACAGATGTCCTGATGTACCAAGTTTTTAAAGGTAAGGATTAACGCAAACAGTACTTATTATATCTTGCAAGTACTGTTTGCGGTAATCGAAACAACTAAAAACATAATTCTTCGGGTACTTTTAAAAAACCTGGTACATCAAGACATCTGTCATCTCAGTCCTCCCGTGACCATGGTTGCTATAAAGCTACTGAAACGTCGGGCTACATAAATAATTTAATAAACCGCGATAAAATCCGTAAAAGTAGTTTTATTGTAATGACTAACATTCGCGTAAACTTAAGACGTCTTATAACGCTTTTTATATGGATGACGATGACAGAGACACACGAGACAATTGTCGTTACTGATACGCGCATATTTTATGGAGCCGCGCCAGAACAACGAAGAGCAATTAGCATGTTGAAGCGAAGTATGCTTCTAAATGTGTATTCTGTTTGCTCATAAATATGAATTTGTGCGGACTTTTATGCGGTTCCTGATGACAAACAATGAGACACGATGACAACAACGTACCGACGTGACGACGTGAGATGTCGTGTCCACTTGGACACTAGACTTGCCAAAACTTCTGCTTTCCAGAACATGGCCTCCTTTATTGCAATGTAGGTTCTGAACATGGCCGACACGCTACATTTTACAATAAATTAAATGAGCAAACAACTCACTAACTGACAAAAAAATGACAAACCTAGTTTGTAGCCGCTTCTATAGTTATAGGGTCGTCCAAAATCTTGATAAAAATCTGATTGATAAATAATGAGTTACGAATGTAGAGTCGGCTTCCTTTCAGTTAGCAGTCAGGTTTCTTGAAGCTATACTTCTTTTGTCGCGTTAGGGAAAAATGATGAGAGTAAATTTTTACTACGCGCGTGCAAATAAAAAAATAAATATAACTTTTTGTACGTGCAAATAATGTAGATATGTGTTATGTGACCGTTTTGTTGGGGCAAACGGAAGAAAAAGATGAAGGCTTTCCCTGCTGCTACTCTAGTTGTTGATTGTTACAACAGCAGGGGGATTGCACTCCCATCTCAACGCTGTCCACCACTACCTTGATACAGCAAAGCCGGCTTTAATCTTCATGGCGGAAACGCAGATATCTTCTCCGGTTGATTCATCTAACCTTACCTACCCAGAGTATAAATTAGAACAATTATTCATAGCACGGGCTGGAGTGTCCGTTTTATCGGAGAAGATGTCTGCCGTCGTCGCCTCTTTAACCTCATCTATACATACTTTGGATGCGATAGGTAGAAAGCGATGACCACCCTGCGTCTATGCGTGCCTATATAGATCTCATAACGGAAATACCGAAATAGATCGACTCCTTGAGCACATAAAAACGACTATATACTGTGTGCTGAAATAGATTCCAACCACAGAGATCGTGATACTTGGTGATTTTAACGCCCATTTACGCACTTACGCACGCGTTATTTACGCACTACCGGTAATGCGGAAAGTTCTTTTTTATTATTTTGCTTTGGCATATGGTTTGATACAATTGGTGACAGCGTGGAACATACGTGGAATACCATACTCCTTCCCTATTGGATCTTCTGTTTACCTCCCATTCGGACAGCTATCTGGTTTCCGTCAATTCTTCTTCGGACCAATACCTGATACGGAGTACAGTGCTGATTTGGTGTAGACCACGGTTGGATTTTGTAGGCTGTCGTCGTATCTATCACTGTAGGTCCGCAGATTGCGATGGGATACGGTTATTCTTGGCATCCTACCCTTAGGGGCAGATTTACTTTACCCAGATGCGGACTCTGTTGTTGATGTGGTGATTCATGGAATGGAACTTTTCATTCCGTTCTCTACCTTACCGATTGGCGTCAAGCCACAACCTTGGTTTGAACGCTCCTGTAAGTTGGTACTTCACCATAAACTGGAGTGTTACCAAGCGCATGCAGCAGCGGCGAGTACACATAACGAAAATACCAGAACACTAATGAAGGTGTATAATTCTGCCTCTAGGTCCTCCAAAAAATTTATTGCCAAATCAAAGTCAGAACACGAAAGCAAAAATGGCGAAAGACTCTTTCACCTTCCTTCAGAAATTTGTGTATTCTGGTCCCTCGCAAAGGATGTTTTAGAGATTTTTGCTAATGCAACCCTTCCTCTTTGCACCGGAATGATGAATCGCTGGCCCTACCGCAAATGAGAAAGCCGAACTTTTGGACTCTCTTTTTGCCTCGAACTCCCTTCTGGATGATCAGATGGATATTATGTTCCCGCAGAGCGCCGTGTGTAAAGCACTTCTTTCCCTTGACATTCGTAAGTCGAGTGGGCCCGATGGAATCGTTCCGATTGTGCTACAAAAACGTGCTCCGGAGTTGGCTCCGGGATTGGCGTAGTCCCCAGCTCTTGAGAGACGGCTTTAGTGCATCCGATCCCTAAAAAACTACAGGCCTATTGCGACAACCCCTTTGTTTTCCTAAATTATGGAATCCATTATCAACTGTCAGCTCTTGTAAAAGTATCTTGTCTAAATATCTTAGAAGATCATCAAATAATTAGTGACCGTCAGTACGGTTTCCGCCGCGGACGTTCAGCTGGTGAGTTTCTAATTTATTTAACGAACCGATGGGCGGAGGCAGTTCCAACCAAAGGGGCGGCGTTGTTTTTGGCGTTAAGTCTGGATGTAGCGGGTGCCTTTGATCGGGTTTGGCACAAAGCGCTCCTTTCGGGGCTTTATTCATACGGACTTCCCGGGAAATTATGCAATTGGATCACTAGCTTTTTGAAAAATCGCAGCATCAAGGTCGTGGTTAACGGTACATGTTCCGTTTTTAAATTTGTCAACGCTGTTTTTCCCCAGGGCTATGTTCTGTCTCTTAAGGCTGTTTCTCCTGCATATCAATGTGATGCTGCACACTAGTGGTCTTCGTTGTTGCGCAAATGATAGCACTGCGAATACTTTATGCGTAGCCGTGTCAATATTTCCCGGGAACACGTCAACGAGTATCGGAACAAAATTGTGTCTGAAGTCGAAGATTTGGTATCCAAACCCTCGGAACGGAAACGAATAAATTTAGTCCATTTTAACCCTCTATATGAAAGATGCGAATCCAGAAATGATTATTGTACATTGTGTTATTCATAAGGAAAACTTGGTAGCTAAAAATATCTCGCCTGTTCTAAATGAAGTACTACATACAGTAATAAAGTGTGTTAATGCTGTTAAAGCTAGTGCCAAATGTGAACGTCTTTTCAAGTTATTTTGTGAACAACAAAATGAAGACCATGTGAGACTTTTACTTCATACTGAAGTAAGATGGCTATCCAAAAGCAATTGCTTGAAAAGATTTATGCAACTGTTTGACACTCTTAGTAATTTTTTAAGCGACAAACCTGCAATGAAATATCTGTTAACAATCGATGGTAAAGCATTTGTAAGTTATTTAGCCGATATCTTTGAAAAAATAAGTATATTAAATAAGCAACTTCAAGGAGCAAAAAAAAAAAGACTTGTCGATGCAAAAACAAAGATATTTGGTTTCATTACCAATATAGAGTTATATCAGAAACACATTAACAACAAAAACTTTGAACAATTTCATTGGCTCCAAAAATGCGAAGTAACTGATACCGCTTTACTTGTTATTGTCAATCATTTGAATATTCTATCTGTTGATTTAAAAGAAAGATTTTCTGATTTAAAACAAATTGATTTCCCAACGTGGATGATGCAGCCAATATTAGTGGATTTGTCATATATATCAAATATGCAGTATCAAGAAGAAATTGCAGAATTGCAAAATGGTGAATCCGTAAAAACTTTATTTAATATAAAAGGATATTTAGCTGAATGTGGATTTAGTGCTGTAAATGATTTACTGATAAAAAAAGAAATCGACTTGATATAACACAACGTGGAGACTTGAGATTAAAGTTAAGTAAATTGGAACCTAATATAAAATCTCTGTGCAGCAAGCATTAAGCGCAAGGATCGCACTAAATGATTTTATATTCATTCAATCAAATCAATATTAAAATTATTTTTAATTTCAGTTTTTCATTATATGTTTTGAAATTTTGCTTACGATGTTTTGATAACAATTTCATAGTGATTCCTCCCTAAAACTTATCATTTATATTTCTTGAGGGAACGAAACAATTTTTAAAGGTTAAAAACTATGTATGTGGGCATAAAAATTTTAGAAATGTTAAGGTGGGACATGGCCTAAAAAAGGTTGGGAAACACTGCCTTAGAGCGACCCCCGCCCCTTCCCCGTGACGAACCGTCCCTCGTCCCCGAAACCCATCCCCCCCGACATTTTCCCGTCACAGATGACAAAAACAGGTCCACAAACACAAGATAGGAAACAAATACCACAAAAAAATATTCCCGCAGAAATTTCTCCAAGTTTTAATCTGGATGAAAAAACCTAGCGAAAATACACCTACATACGTCCGACACAGACGAAGAAACATCAACAAAACGGAAAACAACACCATAACGACAACGAAAATATAAAAGACACCACAAGCAAGTCGCCTATACACCCCTGCCCCGGGACCGCACGGTCAGACCAGGACAAGTCTATATCGACGACTTACTGATTTAACTTGTACGAAAACCGATCCATAAAACAGGAATATCTCCGTGACCCGACGTCGCACAAGAAAAAATTTACCACCAAAATTTGCGCCTTCGCGAGACCTGCCGCCACTGACACTATAGTTCCAATATTCAGCTCATGCCTAGTACCGGAACCTGCTGAACGCCTGCGACGACCACGTGTGCGACTTTTCGATCGGAGAGGTATGGTTCCAGCAGCCTGCCTAAAAACAGGCAATCATACGAACAGATTATATTAGATTATGTTATGTAAAAAAAATGACAACTTTTATTTCATTTTTTTTGACAAATATTTAATGTACAGGATGTGTATACTGTTATATTATGTTATGTATAGATTATGGTAGCGCGTCTGTAAACGTACGCCTATATCTGCGTTTGCATTGCGCTTTATGTTCGGAAACGTTTGTTATTCACATTTTAATGGAAAAGTTATTTCTGCGCCAAACTAAAGCTGTAGGATGTGATTTAATTTCGTCCAATATTGAAATAGCATTGGTTTGGCAAAACGATCCCTGATAACGCAATCTATTTTCGTGTATCACTAATATATTACTAAACCTATACCGCATATTGGATTTGTTGGCAATTGCACGAGATTAAATACATTGTGGAAACCAATGTATGCTAAATTCATAAACAAATGTGATAAGTTCATTATATATTACCTTATATATCCAAGTGCAAGTCGGTCTTGCACACGAAGGGTTCCGTGGCATGATCTATAAAAACTGCAATAAACACGTTCGATATGTTGGAGCGTCCTCAAATAATTTTTTTATAGAGGCACAGATTTTCACCATCTGTGGATATTTCTACAGTCTACTTATTACGGTTCCTGAGATACGCATTTATGACTGGCGGAACAAACACATAACTTCATGGAACCTCGCTGAGATAGCTGAGGCTAGGTTACTATAAGTCCGCGCGACGCGTGTACTCGAATGCTGAGTGTTAACCACTTTTCCCTATCATGTAGTTATCACGGGTTTCACCCGCCATCAGTCTACCCCGATAAATGACTATTCAACACAAAAATATCTGTAGCCCACGAACCTGTACGGTACCCCCGAATCGATCTCACTGCGACGACCCTCTGCGCATAGCGAGATGGGCCTTGTTTTCACAGTGAGACGATCCGCTCACACCGGGGGCACCGTACGTCATACCGTCATGGTGTTGACTAGTCATTTATCCTGATAAATAACTAGTCAGCACAAAAATATTTATTAATTTGACCTACTGTCCTTCCTGATGTTACCGCGTTCAAACAAAGATACAAACAAACTCTTCAGCTTTATATCATTACTATATATACCGCGCTACATCGTA